>JAZHYW010003758.1:0-50000 GCA_037355805.1 Ixodes ricinus | reverse complement strand
AAGAGGGGAAACATAACTGATTAAAACTTTGAGAGGTAGCTACTGCTTAGGCGCGACGGCCAGTGAAAAGAAAACAGTAAACCATAAAAAAGGCATTTGTGTATTTGGTCGTCAAAGTAACCAGAAAAATAACTCGTTTCTTTTGAGGTAAATCAACGCATTTCATTTGAGAATCGGTAACGAGTAACGTATTTAGTTACTTTTTCAGCGAATAACGAGTAACGGTTACTGGCTGCTTTTTTTAGGGGTAACGCGTACATCTGTGATGGCATCTCATTCGCACGTGCTCCCGCGCGAAGGCCATACGACGCCAGGTACTCGGCGCTGTGGAAACGTGATGCGTTGCGATCGCGAGGAACTTGCAATATCTAGCACGCTCGCTGTGACTAGTCGTATTACGTGTATATGTGCACTTGCAAGCACGATGTTATGAACGCTGACACGTTGCTGTTCGTCCGAACGGGCAGACACTGAGGAGAGGAGGAGACGAGAGAGCGCGGGGACTTCAAAACGCAGAGCTTTGATTGGAATGATGAGGGGGTAGACGGAAAACTAGCTGCCTTTGTTACTACCTCGACTCAACCTTCGATAGCGTTCGAACAATGAGCAGAGACAAGGGCGTCTACCCGCTAATCATTTCAGTCAAAGCACGGCGCTCTGGCGTCTCCGCACGCGCACTTGTCCCCTTCTCTCCCTCCGTTTCTACCCGTATACTTCCCCTCACGCTAAAATAGACTAAATGTAAGGGCTATAAACACGAGCGTGTAGTTTTGGCCGATACTCCCACTTCAAGAGCGGTCGAGCAGACGAGACGTGGTCAAACGCAGTATAAGCTCGCGCTTGCAGTCGTACTGGCGCCTGTCCGTGTCGTACGTGTGTCTTTTTTTGTCCTGTTTTGTTCGTGCCTTTTAAACTTTCAGTCGATATGAACCAACTGGCCCCAACCAAAGATTTATTGGTGTACTGGTTAATCATTGTTCACGCGAGATGAAGCAGACAAGCACGTGTGGTTCCAAATGTCAGGGAGTCACTTTCGTGTGCATAGACCAGAGAGAATTACATGTTTTTGTATGCTTAATTACAGTGAGGGCGTCTTTGACACTTCAGTATTTGACATCCGGGGGATAGTTGTTTCCGTTCACAAGCTTTTAAACGCTATCTGTGGGCTGTGAGCCCGCTGCTCGTACGTGAGGCGCTTCGTGACGGGAAGTATCCTTGGTTTCGGGGTTGATTTTTTTTTTTTTTTGTACAAATGCAGAAGATGGCGACTCGGACGCTTCTTGGAGTTCATAGGTAGAAATAAATTTTAAATGGTATTTATAAACTGCGTTCGCGATTTCGCCCGAGCTCGCTTGATCCAAAAGCGCTCATTGATGCGTGGGTGATTGTTTAGGAATGATGTCTAAGATGGTACGTGCCAAAACTGAGAATTTCTATTTTAGTTCGAACTAAAAGTATAAAATTGTTTTGGGAGATGTAGACGAGGGGTAAATAGCCCGCCTTTAATCTCGAGTGCTGGTGACTTCTCGCCAAAGAGACGATTCGGGCAGAGTTGTGCAATTGCTCACTTTTATATCTTTAATGCGCAGCAGGCAGTATGGTGGCAGGCAGCTTAAAAACGCAGAGCGTGACTTCACAGATTAAAATTTTTGGTTTGCTGCTATTTTTTTTTTTTGCTTTACTAATAACTAGTATTGCAGTTCCATTAACTGCGGAGAGATAATAAGATGTTCTGGAGTGGCTACCTTCCGCTTTTTTTTTAAGTTGTCTGTGGCTGTAGCAGCTACGCGACTACACACAGGTGCGGTGCCCGTTATTATCAAAACCGGCAGTGAGGGTTCTGCAACGTGAGTTTCCTCTCCGCCTGGTATGAGCTACAGTGTGCTGTAGCACGCTTGACCATTAATCACAGATGCGGAAGAAATACACGCGCTTTTTGTTTGTGCGTTCTGTAACGCATGCAAGTCATTAGTGCGTGCATGTAGTTGCATCACAGAAAGATTTGGTAGATGCACCTCCCTGCAGAGCCAGCCAGCATCGCAAAAACAGCTGCTAACATTTTTTTCTTTTTTTTGTACTATAATGTTTGTTTTTTTTTGCTTTTTTACTTTTCTACATCTACCATATTAGTGCCCAGGTTCAGCCTCTGTCCTCTCTCCTCTTTCCGTACGTACAGGAAATATTGCGGTTGCAGCCATATTAACTAGTTTTATACAAGGTTTTCGTTGTTTTCTTTTTAAATTTAATTTAAATGAAGGTTCTTCAGAATCTGTGGTACAAAACCCGGTCGTCTCCTTCAAGGCAGAACGTGGAAGCAGCCGTTCAATGCCGTTTACGAAAAAATGGGCCAGAAACGGCGCTCTCCGGTAACAATTCAATGCAAGCACGAATCGCTTAGGGTTTCGCGTTCACTGCGGAAAATAAGGTGCACGGAAAATGTGTACGGTCTGTGGGACTTCTTGATATCTTGAAGACAAGTGTAGGTTTCATAGACTTCTTATTGACCGATGTGGAGGGAAATTGACAAATCGAAACTCGCTCACCGATTCATATTGGCTATTTTGTTTTCAGAACTACTCCACGTCATCGCTCATGAGTACATGTTTTCACTGTCTTATATATTAAAATCCTAGGTATGCCTCAAATATAAAACAACATTGTCTTTTAAAAATACTTCTTTAAATACAACTAGCTTTGAAAATTGTAAAGAAAGTCACAACCAACTTTGAATAATGTGATCTGTGAACGCCACAAGCTTTAATCGTGCGCATCAATAGAATTACTGGCGAACGCAATTAATCAAAATTTTTGTTCAGCTCACGTGAAAAACGTTTTAGTTTGATGACAGTGGTGCTTTTAACGCTAGTTTCATAAACAACGCGACGTGTTCGCAAATATTATTTTTAATTTAATAACGCACTTAAGAACCAAACTTTGCACAAATGTGTTACTGTCTGCAATCGAGAACTTTTTCGCCAAAATCACACAACTGCATTATGCTCAGCGACTTATAACATAAGCGCATTTCTATTACAATATTGCAATTTATAGTAAAAACTATTAACTACTGCTGGCTGAACGATATGCTGAGGCAAAGCGGCGGCGATTATGGGTTTGCATAAGCCTTCAACTTTTTATTTGCGCTAAATTTAAACTAAAGTTAAGAGCCAAACCGATCACATCGTCACTACTGGCTTTGCATCCAGTTCATTTACTGTCCCACAAACAAAGCATTTGTGAGTGCCATTCGCTACGACCGACCCGAGGGTGGCGGTTGGAAATAGGTTCAGACTGAAAAGCGCACTCTCCGCCGTGACATCAACTGAGCATAACGTCTCACGTGTTTAGTTGAAGCTCAGTGTCACAGCGCACTCAGTTTCCTAAAGTCTCGACATGGTTTCAGTATCGTCAGAAGCCGAGCTCCCTCCATAGATCGCAGCGATTGGCTCTTGCAACAGCTCTTTGTGAAAAAGCAAAAGACACATCAGATTTGTTAGACTGTATCGCTATGGTTCCAACGCGTTTGTATAGACGAACTCAACTCTCTGACCTCACGCCACTGCGTTTGCTCTGCTGTGAGCCCTGCGCATGCGCGGAGGCTTCGCCTCACCGGAAACTGGTTTTTGCACACGCGCAATGCCCACACCCGGTGGCAAACGCGGGCTTGCTTACAAACAAAGTTAATCAATAACGCGAAGAGCAAAAAAAAAACGCTACGATATGTTAATCGAGGTATTCTTTTACGCGCCCACAAAAACTTTTATCCTGTGTCACCTACCGTTAAACAGCGGTACATTCACACCGTAAATAATCGCCGATGAAAGTGATAATTACTCGAGTTAGATATGAACTCCGGAGCACTTGTGCCGCCACCACAACACATTGGCCGTGGCCTGCTGAAAACAGGGACGTTAATTTAATTTAATTGAGTTTATTCGCCTTCCAGGCACGTAGCATTATACAGACGGGGAATTGGGGAAACACTAACGCTTAAAAATCAGATAAATAAAAATTATAGAGCCTTGTACGCTATACTCCGTTTCACTCCAAGTACAACCGCAGCCCACGATATACATTCCAATGAGGGCAATCTAGTCGCGCCAAAAGTGCACTGTCGCGGGCCCTCGTCGTCTTTGTGCGTTTGCAACCGCCTATAGTAAACCGATCACGCACAGCAAATGCACCACGATCCCGCACAATTTTTTTACTGCATTTTCAATGCAATTTATTTTTATTTTAATGCAATAAAAATTTATCTAAAACGCACTGCCACTGATATGAGAGATACGAGACTTATTGGGGTGATTTAGACGCGCCAGAACTGACCAATAAATGGAGTGGAATGGGCCGTTCACGCGGTGCAAAACTGTAGTAGGGATCTTACTGCGGACTTTCAAATTTGCGACTGAAACATTGGCCTCCGATATATAAGTGCTCGCAGTTTGGAGATAAGATTTCAAAAATTAAGCACACAGATCTTTTTTTTTTATGGTTTCAACTTATGTTTTTTCTGAACACTGATCAGGACCTCGAATAGTTAATGCCTACTTAGGTTTAGCCATGTAAGAGTTTTATGTAGGATAGTTTTCAAGTGTAATCATTCAACGGTAATAATCAACGTTTTACACTAGACTCGGGTGGGAATATATTAGTTAGTTACTGTGACCCTCCTGAATAAAATAGTTTGATATGTTTTCAGATATAACATAGTGTTTTTGATAAATACCTCGTTTTAAAGCGGGCAAAAAATTAAAAAATGTAAAAGGACGACTCCTCATCGCCTTAAACAGCCCCGTGACGTGCTTAAAAAAACTTTAGAGTAATAATAACACATTTAATAAGGGAAAGAAAGAGCGAACATCACTGTGTATGGTCGCAATTGGACTTTTTTATAAATAACGGGCGAATGCTACTTTCTGAACCGAGCCCTAGGTTTGTGGCGTTCGCGGCTACTTGTCATATGAGACATTTATTATTTATCATCTTTAATAATATTAAACAAAAACGATCCTATTTTTAAAGAAGTATACAAAGACAGCAAGTGATTGGATACTTAATATTTCTATTGAGGAAAAAAAATGAAAAACCGCGTATTTAAACAAAATGAGAAACCGCAATACCGCCTCAGGGGTGGCATAAATGAAAATATTTCATTTTCTGTATTTTTTTATTAATAATTTTTTATACGTAATGTGAATTATTTAAATTTCAACGAAGAAAAATGTCTTGAATAACATCTGACATCAATATATAAAGATAAAAGACCGCAAATTCATGTGCCTTCACCTCAATTCTTAAAACTGAGGCGAAGGCTTCAGATGTAAAAAACGGGAATAATATAACAGAAAAAACAACGGACCGAGAGTTACGTAACATGTACACAAAGGCTGTTATCATACTGATCAAGTGAATCATTTGTATCTTCGATAAAACGAATAGTAACTAAAAACCACAAGCCGCGTTTCAATTAAAGATGGACCGCCGTAGAGTAGCAGACTTGAAATTAGCAGATGTCTAAGCGGAGCACAAGTTCGTCTGCTTCGGTTACGATGATGTCAGAATGCCAAGCTCCTATCGGCTGATTGAGTAAACAAAATAGTGGGTAGACCTCAAGGCATTTAGCATTGAGGTCTACCCACAATCCTTTCAATCAAAGCCAATCAGAGCTAGGTGTCCTTCTGACGTCACCACTGCTCCTGCGCAAGAGGTAGACGACTTGCTCTCCGCATACACCAACACGCAGCTCTGACGTCCCGCTGCTGCGGTGGCGCTGCTGTCGCTACGGCGCAGGCGCAGACGCTTCACCTCACGCGAACCTGGTGGACTTGAGTGTAAACAGCGCGTCTGTCTGTAGTCACCCCAAAATTCACTTCCAACTTAAGACAGAAAGACATACATATATGCTTAAGAAACAGACGTGCACTATTGCCTTCCTCATTGTCACGTCGAGAGCGCAAAGTTTTGCCTCTTTCCAATCAAGCTAACGTAGGGCAGACGCCCACAGAATGGTTACGTTGTTGCTGGACAAACATTTTGTTCGTTCAAAGGAATGAACCACTACGGAAACACTCGCTGCCTCCACCGACTTTGCCTTGTATAACGGAAGATTGAGAATGCGTTGCCTGATCAATCGCTGGTTTGTATGGGTTTCCTTTTATGTAGCCCTTCTTTTTTTCTGTGGTGTCAAGGTTTGTTTATGTTCAGTAGGTATTTCTAGGATGCAATTTAAAGCACGTTAGAAGGTACCCAAGTATATAAGAAAAAATGCTGGTGAAACACTTACTTGGTTAGAACGGAAAGAAGGCAGGACGAGCGTAAAGCTGAAACTGATTAAGAACTACTTTGTTTCCGTCATTTCTTTGCTTGCATTCTCAACTCACTTTAGTAAAATGCAATTAATCAGATCGCTTTCAGGACATGCCAAATCTACGATGTGTCAAGCACACAGATGGGCGCTGCAGAACTATTCTCAGCGCCAAGCGGTAAAATGCCGAATTCATTTCTAATGTCTCCGATTACTAAAAAAAAAGGTGTCTTGCCTTCTTTTAAGTAAATTATTTATATATTTCATTTCATTTATTTACCTCAAAGGCGTCTTTTATGGACAATATAAACATATGTCTCCTTCTCGAAAAAAGAAAAAAGATCACTGAATTTGCGATTACAAATACTTTCCGATAGGGTAATCTAAAGAAATTTCTAGCCCATGACTACATCATATAACTGTTCACTGGATGTGTGAAAACTCAAAATTTTAAGTCAGACAGCAAAAGGTTGCACACACATCTGTGCCATACCAACGTATAAACTCACAGTCGTCCAGAGAGAGAAATCCCGCTGGTTTCGCGGCGACGATGAAGTGCACCTCTCTAGAAGAGTGCAACGCGACATCTGCTTCCCCACAGCAGTGACGCAAAGACCGCACCGACACAGATTTTGTTTCCGTGTGGCCGCGGCATCGTAATTGGTGGAGATAGAAAAAAGAACGTTTCAATTAAAAGTAACATATACTCGCCCTGCGTTCTTTTATATATGCTATATATATATAAGTGGGATGGCTTAGGGCCGAGCGTTAGTTCGCCAAAAAACAGTATTGTTCAAGTCTCTGTTCGAATTATCCGAAGGACACTTCACTGCACATGTCGAGATAATGTGAACATTAGACGGGGTGCCGCAAAGTTTACAATGCCAAAAATAAGAGTAGTCTTGTGATAGCGTGCGACTCAATCTGCAGCTATGAGTGCCCTACATCGCAAATACTACAAAAATGTTTGAAGAAAAAATACGTTTGTCTTGAAAGCAACTTACAAAACTAGATTTGTCTGAAATGTTTATTCCACCTCTTTTACAGGAAACATCGGCACTGAAAGCAACCAGGCAGAGATTACTGGAAGGAGACAAGTGTCTCCAAATTATATGCCAGAACTATTAGTGTGGGTGTTCTCCGTGCAGGAGTTCAGGTTGCTAAGCTAAAGACCGAGAAACACGCGCTTTAGGACAACAGTGGCTCTCACATTTAAAACCAAATCATTGTCTTTCTGCCATGGTTTTGTTTATAAAGAGAGAAACACAATCACTATTGTTTATCTTCGCCACTAACCGAGCCCTCCGCACCTACTTGCATTCGGGGGAAGAATGTATTTCTCAATGTATCTGTATCTGTAAACCGGGATATATTTTTACCATTTTTGCTGAAGTATATCAGGGATATCCCGTTAATCCCGTTACATAGAAGGCAAATGTATCTCAGTTTTTGTATCTTGGCCGTAGAATACATATATCTCAGTATTCATATTACCTAATACGTTTTGGTGTATCGCTTCCCAGCCATGGTAGCGCGTTACGTACAAGTCTGCCTAGACGCAGTACGTACACGCGTCACAAATCGTACGCAGTCACGTTGAAGTCAAATGATATTGTTTTTACTGGCGCTGAGATATCAGGTAAGCTTCCAGACTTGGAGGCTCAATGCCAACGTACTGCGATATTTGTGAAGCGTGCAAACAGGTGTCATAGTCCGCAAGGACAGCACTAACTTTGTACATGCGTGCCACTTTCTGCCAATGAATTGTTTTTGTTTTTTTCGGAAGCCAATAAAAGCAAAAAGCCTTGAAATTCCACATCTTTACTTACTGTGCTCATTGCGGCTGCGGTCACACGGCAGCCATCTTGAACAAGGCGTTAGTTCAACCAATAGATGGCGACACGCACCCGTGGGGTGGCCGAAACATTGGTTCACGGTGGGATGGCTCGAGCACCATCACGTTCCCCTCGTGGCCTTACTCGCTGCCGCTGCCAGCCTGTGCTCAGCTGGCTCAATAGCGTCGCCCAGAAGGATATTGAGGCACCTAGCGTCGCCCAGCAAACGGATGTATGCTAGAATGTCAGGCTGGGTATAAATTGTTCTTGTCACGGGCTTTCGCAGTAAATCTTACCACGGCCGGACTGGAAGCGCGCGCTCTCTTTCTCTTCTTACGGCCTTTGCAATCGCCCGGGAGTCAATGGCATTTTTTCTCCGTATGTAGTTCACTTGCTTGCCGCCAGGGGCGCAACCACCTCACCCCACTTGGTCCCACTCGGAGAGTCCCTTCCAGCTGCTTGCGCTGGTGTTCGAGCTTCGTAGGCTGTTGTTTTGGCAACGGTTTATTGAACTTCGCTCCGATTTAAGTCACTCTACCGACTCTACCACGCATGGACGACTACGGTCCATCTGTGGAGGGAGTGACGTGCTTGATGGAAGGGCTGTCACAGCAGCCCTTGATCACATTGTCAAAGAAAAGGCCCCTTCTAAGCAAATACAGATGCCAGACACTGATTCTGAGCAGTTGGCAGCGGCTGTGCCCAACTCGGTTACCACTGACCTGAAAAAACTGAAAGAGCGTTGCGCTCCATCTCCATCCGTGACATACTCTGGTCTGGAGTACGTCGGGGGCTATCTGGTGAAACTCATTAGTGAGTTTGGGTGCGAAGCCTGTGTTGTGCTGTTGACTACGTGTAGCAGAGGTGATCCTCTGTTCGTCTTATTGCGAGGCCAGGATAAAAGCGGACTTCATTATCCAAATCCTAGGTTCCTCGCACTTCTAAACAATATTGTTGCTTTTTTTTTAAAGCTGTTAAGCACCTTTCGCGTACAAATGTGCACGAAGTTCTGCAACCACTCATTGCACCCTATCTTGAAGACGCGCCAATCCTAAGTTGCCCATAGGGCATTGACAACAGTTACTCAAAGCGCTTGGCTGGTTTAATTTGCAACAAGTTCCTCAGAATACTTCTGATTAACCATGCAAAGACGGTCACGGACAGAAACGAAAAATCAGCTGGATATGTGCACAAGCCCTCGGGCAGACTTGTACACGTTACTGAAAAATAGTAAGGAATTACATCTACAATTACTCAAGGCTAAATTGTAATTTATTACAATTACAATTACCCTCCCATTAAAGTAACTGACCGTTACCCCAAAAAGTAATCCGTTACTTTCGTGGCGTTACTTTCAACAATATTGTCCTCAGGTAAGAAACAAAGGGAAGAGGGTTATTCAAGTTCTTATTGTTGCAACCTGTTCCATTTAATGACCTTCAGTATTTCAAGCAACAGATGGCTGTCGAAAGTCTCGTCAGACATTTTGCCTTATTTCTTACTCAATATGTCGACTGCTACGCTGAACACCATTTGAACTGAGGCACTGGATGAGAGTGCCACATTGTTCCTCACGAATGCTTCATGCTCTGCATTGAGTTTTTTCAGCGAAGCAATGGAAGCAGGCACGTAGCCATGATTTTGTTTCGGGGGGGGGGGGGGGGGGGCGGGGCGGAGCGTTGTCTCGTGTTGTGGCATTATGAAAATGGTCATAGTCACTACAACCGAGAAGGTCATTGTTAATTCTTTTCTGTGCACTTACCGCCTCGAGCTTCTCGAAGAGGCACACAATCACTTGGTGTCCTCCTCTCCCCGTCTTCAATCGCAAAAAAATAAGAAACAAAAAACAAGGGGACTAAAAAAAAACGGATATAACACCTCCACACTTTTTTTTTTTTGTAGAAATGTTCATTTGGATTTTTTGACATTGTTGTTAGGGTCTAAAAAATAGATTCAGGGGCTTGGTGTTGCAAAAAAAGGCTTTGCGGAACTGAAGAGTGCCAAGCCTCTCTTTGCGCTGGTCAATTCGCGTGACAGTGTCACTGCGCTCGACTTTACCAAAATAAAAACAACCTTTTTTTAAAAAAAGGGGGGGGTGTTCTGAAAAAAAAAATGTAACGGATTACAAGGAATCCGTTACGTAAAAAATGTAAGGAAATTACTTTAAAATTACTCTAGAAAATATGTAATTATTCCGTTACTAAATTACTGAAAAATGTAAGGGATTACAAGTAATTTCGTTACTTGTAACGGATTACGTACAAGTCTGCCCTCGGGAAGCACTTTAGGCTGTAATATGCACTGTGCGAAAATTGTGCAGACTACTACACCCTCGTCTATAGAGCAGCTGACCGACTTCATGTGCCGCCTATGAAATGATGATGCAGACCACGGGAATAGATAGTGGGCCTGCTTACATTTCACAAGAGTGTACGAATTATATATCATTTAAAGTTCCTCCACGTAGAAGGGCTCCGTCTCTTTTTGTTCTTAAGTTTCAACAGAAGTCCTGGAGGTAAAGACGAGTATAGTTTTTCCGCAATTGCATTCGCTGTCTCTACTTACTACCTTTTACTCCCGAATCTCTCGGAGATGTGCGCAAATATTCACTGTTTTGGGCTCCTCAGAAGCGCTTTAGATAGTGGCTGAGGGTCTAAACGTAAGGATCAGGTGTCAAAGGCTATAAAAATCTCGGCCGTAAGTTGCGACAGCGCTGAGATACACTGTCAGACGCGCTCTGTGCAAACGGCAAAGGGTAGCCCAGGGGTGAGGTGACAGCGCCCCCGCGAATTGCGGCGGGAGGTGGCGATTGCCCCGATTGCAAAGGCCGTAAGAAGAGAAAGAGAGCGCGCGCTTCCAGTCCGGCCTCTGATCTTACCAAGAAGCATTCAATTGTTGATTGACGTGTCAATATTCTTTCAATGAAAACTTCTTCTGCAGGAATGCACGCTCAGTAGACTCAATCTTCCAAGACACCAGTGGAAGCGGACGTCAAGTAAACTGCTTCGCGATTCACGGTACTTACCTCACCATTATAATGACGACCGAAAAGTGACATAACGAAATATTGTGTTTCACGGGATCCGGAAGATGTTGTAAAGGTTGTTACATTATAGTTCCCAGAAAACAAACGCCGTTGCAATATTTTCAGAAGTACCGACACATATAATGTTGTAAGTACAGCTTAGGAGGAGTATGATGAAAACCATCAGAATAAATAGGAAGACGTTTATTTGCAATGAAGACGCTATGAATGAACGGCGTTTAGCGACGGCAAGTTATGAGCGTATGGAAATTTATAAGTTCACGTGATTGCTAACTATGGACATGCGGACAATGACGACCTGTTTTGTCGGGAGATGGAGTAGCGGTGATGACCTGATATCGGACGACTCGTGGCAGACGAACAAGCAAGTTTCTTCTCAGCGAATGGTAAGCGTCCAGTGTCAAGCACAGCACGTGGCTACCGACGTTGTCGACGTTTCGAACACTTACCGCTTTCGACAAAAGTGCTGGCACCTGGGCTAACTTTGTGGAAAGAGTCGAAGGCTTCCTCGAGTCCAGCGCCATCATGAACTGTAACTGAAAACGATCCACTATTCAGTCTGTGGGTGGCGAAACGTATCCGCATCTGCGGAGTCATGGTTGATGCGTACTCTAAGTGGTTGGAAGTTTACACGATGCCTGCCACGACGTACAAACGCGTCATTGACGTTCTACGCTCTCTTTTCCCTACTTTTTGCCCTACCGAAAATACTTTTCTCAGATAACGCGCCAAATCTTGCTTCAAATAAAATAAACAAGTTTTTGAAATCCTCTACCCCCCCCCCCCACAAAAAAAAAAAAAAAACGGCATCAGGCATTACATTAGTGCACCATACCATCCTGCAACTAACGGGCAAGCAGAACAGATGGTGTGCGAAACGAAGAAAGCCCTCTTGAAGTTTACGGAAGAAGCAGTTCAGTGAAGAATCGCCAGGTTCTTGTTCCAGCAGCACGCGACGGTCTCATCTTACACGGTAAAAAACACCCGCCGAAGCAATGTTCGGCGGACTGAAGAGCCACAACCCCTCAGATCTCATTGATACTATGGCCATGAACGAAGATCGAGAGATTCCCAGATCGGGAGTAATGGCAGTTTATTCGGTCGGACAACTCGTCTACGTGAGGAATTTCAGCGGAAGTCGGGCCTTCCATGTAAAACTTGAGTAGAAAAGGCTCTATGTTGGTTGACAAGAAGGTGTCATCCCTCTGAATACGTTGGATATCAATGCCCTTGAGTGTAAATATAACGAAATCACAAAACTCTCTTTGTGTATTGTGTAACTCCCCTGGTATTTGGAAGTAGAAGCTATGGTGGTGATTTGGACCTTTCACACCAGGCTCCTTTTTCTTATTTTTCGCCTCATACTCCTTTGCGGTTTCAGTAGGCTTCAAGAATCTTTTGGAACGGGGACACTTTACGTCAACGAGGCCATTTGTTCCAAGTAGTCAATCAGGGAATGCTGCTAGAAATCCGTCCTTCATATTAACGAATAAGCCGCACTTCTGCACATTGCAGTTTTCCTGTTCCACGTACAGTTGTAAAGCAGCATCCTCATTGATTCTACCATATTCTGTTGCGGGTGAAGAAAGGTCTTTGGGTACACGATACTTGAAACAAGTCTGGCACTGTACGTTGTGGTTCGACACCCACTAATATCGTCGTCCTTATAGAGCCTCATCATTTAATCATTACCTCGTCACCTCATATTGCTCTTCATCAACAGTAAGTACAATAGGCTACCGCCATATTACAATCCAAGAATTGAAAAATTGAGTCGTTCAATCCTTCAATATGTTTATTATTTATATAATGTTATTACGTTACATTACCTCGAGACGATCGACGTCCATCGTCGATCTTCAAATACTTATACCTGTATATAAATTAGACGCACAAGGGGAGGGGGGGGAGGGGCGATCGGTGGCCGAGTGCATGGTCTATACTCCGTTTCACCTTATGTTGTACCGCAGCGAAGGCTAGAAGCGCGAGCTCATAGCGTTGGCAGCTGCCCTTGGTGCACGAGAGCTTGTGCCGCCGAGATATGCCCTAGAGCAAGGAGCTCGCGCTTGTAGCCTTTCGTGCGGTACAACACAAGGTGAAACAGAGTATAGCGCACACCAGCTCGGAGCACGTGGAGCGAAAGCTCGCGCTGCAGAACCCACGCCGCCCCTGCCCGTTTCGATCTGGAAGAGCATCATACCGGCGTGCGGTCGTGTATCACTACTGCGTGGTGCACGTTAAAGACCCCAGGTTAGCGGTTGTACCGCACTGGCTAAATTGCTCATCTACACCTGAGACACCAGACGCCCACTAAGGCAGACTAACTTCCGGCTGTATAAACATACACACAACAATTTGCAATTAGACGCACAATCACAAAGAACACAGCGTGCCGCCTCTTTTCTTTGGACCGTCTTTTTTTTAACCAGCGCAAGCTCGCGCGTTCTCTCTTTTTGAGACGGTTAGAACTAACGTTGATTAGAACAGTCGCACATAAAACCCGCGTTTCTCCTACCCGGCCGCTTCCTCCTCTCATTATGTGTAGGTGGTTAAAACTAAATAAGCTATAATAATGGTGTATTATTCATATTTAGTTTCAGTTTCAGTCAGGGGAAAGGAGGTTCGCGGGAAGTAGGGCCAATAAATGAGCTGCGCTTAGAGTATCGGCACTCTCTTCCCCGACAGTGTTGTGGGCGCCGCCATTTTGGTGCTTGTGCAGAGCAGGCGCAACTGCCGATCGTCATGATTCAAAATTGCGACTTCCTCAGCATTAGATTCGGTGTTAGGAAGCTCATGTAATATTGCTTTGCTTTGTCGCAAAATGTTTAAAGTGGAGGACGGAAAAGCGTTTCTTGTGATTTCAGATACAGCTTCAAGTAACTGGCAACCATGATTTTAAGCCACAATATGGCCAAGTGTCGCTACTCTGAAGCGTAGCTTATTTAATGACACTATTCATGCCCTTGTTCAAGAAGCTTGTAATACCTGGAGGGGCCATGACGTGAGCCCCGTGGATTCCACAAGCCACTACCTTTTGACACCTGCCTCTTCCTCATTGTTCCCGCTAGTGCCAGTAAATTAGCTACGCTTCAGAGTAACGACACTTGGCCATATTGTGGCTTAAAATCATGGTTGCCAGTTATCTGAAGCTTTATCTAAAATCACAGGAAACGCTTTTCCGTCCTCCACGAATGTTTAAACAACCCGCGACAGAGCATAGCAATATTGCATCAGCTTCCTAGCACCGCATCTAATGCAGAGGAAGTCGCAATTTTGGATCATGACGATCGGCAGTTGCGTTTGCTCTGCACAAGACCCAAAATGGCGGCGCCCAAAACAATTTTGGGGAACGGAGTGCCGATACTTTAAGCGCAGCTCATTTAGTGACTCTAGGCATGAAGTGAACTCGGGTGTATTCTTTTCCTCTTCGTCTTTATCGTTTATTGATTTCAATTATATCGAATAATGAACACTTTATATCACGCTACGCTTGTGTAATTATTTGTCTTAGATTTATTAACCTGACCCAGTACTTAAACCATTCATTTATCGATAGTAAATCTTCAAATATATTTTCTAAATGTGAAGGTAAAACGACACGGAGATTGATGATGATACAGACGCCAACGCCGCCCTCGAAAATTTTTTGAACATTAGAAATCAGCAGTTTTGTCTGCCATCCGCCAGGTAGCGCAACAAAACACCCAAACAGTTTTTAATGGTTTTTAAAATTAGCTGAGCTCTACAACTATCAAGAAACCAAAGCAAGATCATTGGGAAAATCTAATACATCGCAATGTATATCTATTCCATACAATAAATGTTATTAGATGCCAATAAATCTGTTTGATGTCCAAAAAAGATGTGCGTCAAAAACAGGTAAGTTTGAAGGGCTCCCGACGCGTTATGACTTTGAAAATGAAAAAAGCCACCGTCCACCTCTTGGGCAACTATTGTAGTTCTAAATGTTATAAAAGATTTTACCATAGTTTAATTATTTACTCAGCGGCATTTGAAGTACCATGACTCGAATCACAAAAAAGTGCTACGTTTGATATAGAATATCTAAACAAAAAAATTTTACACAACATTAAATTTTTTTTGCATATTACCAATTATAAGCACTACATCTGTAGCTAATTTCATTGCCCTAGCGCTTGTCATTAAAAACATATTTGTGCTGAAAAATGTCAATTTTAGGGCAATATTTGGAGAGCTGAAAAAAACAAAGTAGTGCAAATACCAAAAAAGTATATCGTTACATTCTGCTCCGACATCATCTTAACAAAACTGCTCTATTGGAACCGTGTTATCTTTAATAGATTCTTCATGAAACATGAACCAGCGGAGCAAGTGAGGGTCCGCGCCATCATATTCGCAACGCTACAAATGCGCATGAACAGTATAAACCAATACATACATAATATCAAATGAAAGAGGATTGCATTGCCTTTCGAATGACACCAATCCCACAAAACAGTATTTAAAAGGAGATGAGTAATGACCTGCCAAAAAGTACCTAAACTGCCACATTCAGTGGGACCGTGCCCTATAAAGCTTGCTCCTGCGCACTTAAGCTTGTCCCACCATAAGGGTTCAGCAACTGAGGCCCGAGCGGAAAGCAGGGTTTCCGCAAATACTGTAGCCGTGCCCATGGACCAACTTTGAAAGTTTTGCGTATGTCTTACTCTTCCTCAGAATATCTGAAACAGAAAACGTAGGCACATAATAGGGTTACGTTTCACTGTCTCCATTTATCATTTTATCTATTTATGTATTCCGCAGCATTATCTCAAACAAGCACCTGCCACTGCCGAAATTAACTCACCAGCATCATGTCGGCTGCCGGCCTATAACTCGCTCAGTCTCCAAATGATCCTATTTTGACGCATTATTGAATGGTATTTTAGCGCGTAAATTTGCTTATCACCGAAAAAAAATTAAGCTTTGGTTTTTCTATGGGCGGCTGATGGCACGTGTAGTCCCCCTAATAAAACCGTAACAATTGTTCAGTAAGACTCCCTTAAAATGAATGGCCTGCCAGTATACACACGTAGCGTGTGGAAAAAAAAACATTTCCATTAAAACTTTCGCAAAAACAATTCTTTTGCATAAACAAAAAAGTGCGCATTGTTTTTGTAGTTTTACAATGAATATTAATGCAGTTCATGCAAATGGTATTAAGCAGTGTACGCAGGTTAAGAGCTAGAGATTGCAGTGCATAATTTGTACGGAAAAAAAACGTTCCAGAATTAGCTATGATGTACATAGATGACTGATCCAAGTTTGGTCAGGTTTGCTAGATCTGCCAAAAAACCATAAGCTCCAAAGTTGAAAAGGCGGAAGCAAATAACAAACAATTGTCATAAATACTGAAATTTTCGTGACATTGTAGCTCAAAGATAGTGATTTAGCATATGTGTTGTATGGAACATTTGCAATAAAACGAAGCAGTCTTTTTGAAGAATCATTACTTTGTTGATATGAGCTTTTGTCCTTGTGCCCCAAACTAAATAGCAGTAGTATATCTGTGAGCCAAAGCAGAGCATGATAAATTCGAATGTTAATTTTTTTAGCAAGAAGAGATTGACAGGGACCGATAATGCCAGCAACCTTTGACAGTTTCTGAGCTAGAAATTCTATATAATGATCCCATTGAATGTACTCTGAAAAATAACGAATAGCATTTTAGGAGGGCTTATCTTTTTTCAATCTGGCTGCTACCAATTTTAAGCGCATAATTATTATTAATATGTTTATTTACTTGTCTAAATCCAATCGCTTTCGTTTTAACAGTATGAATTTCAAGGCCATTTTGTTCTGATCTGCAGAAAGAAACTTCTCCAAGGCAGCATTACCTTTAATAACCACCTCATGAATATTCGTCGCAGCATTGAAAATACTAGTATGATCTGCATACATTATGAAACGTGAGTGCCAACAGATGTTCACGATGCCATTAATGTACACATTGAACAAAGTGGGTCAAGTATACTTTCCTGTGTAACACCAGACTTTAATACTTGCAACGAAGAAATATAATTATTTATTAAGACACACTGCTTCCGATGTTCTAGGTATGATTAAAAAAGTCCTTAAAGGGACCCTCAAGGACATTTTTACTGGACCTTAATTTGCACCGAACCTGAGTACACTGAACGTAGTAACTTAATGAAACTTTTCTTTCTCGAATTTCGCTTTATTTAAAATGTTATATGCAAATTAAAATTACAAAAACAAGCAAAAAATAATCTCCTTCATGACGTCCTTGGTCGCTTGAGTGGCCGTGAACTAGAGGAGGGGTAGTGAGCTCAGCGAGCGCTCACGGCTGCCGCATTCCATGTCGACGGCTCGAGAGGGCGCCACTAAAGCATGTTCTGGATAGGCTGTATGAAGCGGGCAGCCAGAGCGGCTCGCACTGCATTTGCTGCGCGATTAAACACCTAATTCGGCATGACACTTCATTGGCCACAAACGACAGCAAACACAGGGTAAAGATAAGTTCAGAACGGGAGCCACTTCGCGCTGCCATACCGCCAAACGGCCAAACCGCAAGCCAAAGCTGCTCGCCGAAGGCCTTCAGAACGCTCAGAACCGGTCGGATCCTCCAGTCCATCTGACCGCAGCGCCGCCGCGTACATCCGGGACCTTTCTACGCTCGCCGATTGTCGGTGCCTGATCCCACTACACCTTTCTAGTATGGCGCCGCCTTTTCCACCGCTTGGTGGCGGGTATGTTGACGGGTCATTTCTTGTTTCCGTACTTTATAAACTGCATTTGTTTCTTTTCTGATCTAAAATACTGAACAAAACTACTTTTATAAATAATTGAAACGGTTCGCGCCACTTATATTTTGTATTTCGACTAAAAAAGAAGCTTTTAGCGGCTCTGACCAGTAGTAAGCCCAGGACCAAAGACGTCACATATCGCGCGCTTTCGGCACCGCAGGTCGCCCCCGTAGGTGGGGAGGGTTTCCGCGTCGTGCGGATAAAATATGACGGACTGATATTTAGTTACTCTCTCCGTGCCCGCTGGCTTGCCCGAAGCCCAAGAGACGTCGAAACCGCAAAAAAGGTAGACGCTTATATATGATTGCAGGGCCGCTTTAAGACGTGCCTCGTACACCATAATAGGAAAGTTTACTAATGAGTGTTTTATGTTTAAGATAATCGAAATCCTTGGCTAAAGTGAATAAAAAGTCCCAGTGTCAACTGTCTCTGCTCTATATTTCTTAATACTAGATCTTTTTAAGATAACAAAGCGTATTCTTTGGACTTTCCCTTACGGAAATCAAACTGAAAGTTAGTTAACGCTGAATTTTTAATTTAAAAATGTCGTCTAAACGACACAAAATATTTCTCTAGCCTTTTAGAAAATATGGGTAGTACAGAAATTGGTCTATAATTTATAACAACATTGTTATCACAGCCCTTATGCAAAACAAAACCTTTGCGAGTTTAATAGTATTTGGAAACTTGCCAGTTCACAAGTGAAGTTAAATATGTATACTAACACTGGGGCAATTATGTCAATCTCAAATTTAACCGGCTTTATTTGGTATTCCAATTAATGTCGTGACTCTGCTGTTACTAAGTCCCATAAATACGCAAAACACTTTTGATTCGTGTGTACGGGCCACAAAAATCAAGGACGTTTACAATCGCCTGTAACGCCGAATTACAGGTACAGCTCTTAAGGAGGAGGAGAGGAAGGTACGCACTGTAGATAAGGGTATCCCCCTTCTCCTCGACCGTTTCCTCCCCTCCTCCTCTCTTCTCCGGCTCCCTCCCATTTAGCGGGAAATTTTCGTTAAATTACCCGCTAAATTGCTGGAAAAAATTCTCCGCTAAATCTAGCAGGGACTTCTTTCGCTAAATTTAGCGGGAGTTTTTTTCTGCTAAGTTTAGCGGTAAAACTTTTCCGCTGAAATCAGGAAGTGTTCGTAGACCGCGTTGTTCTCTCCGCTAAGCCCTCCGCAACGAAGAAGCCGCCACCGCGCCTGCGCGCCGATGGTCTTGGCTGTAGAAACCCAGATCTCGTAGCGGGTTGCGGAGAGCTTTGCGGGACAGCGGAAACGATCTACGAAAACTCCCTATTAGCTGGGAAGCAAGGTCGTTGTTGGGCTAGTTGGTTCATCTTAGTTAAGACAAAATAAAATAGCACAAAAGACAAGGACAAGTAATATACAGGACAAGCGCAGGACAAGCGCTTGTCCTGTATATTACACGTCGCTTGTCTTTCGCGCTATTTTATTTGTTTAACTTGGCTCAGGAACTTTTTCCACTAAATTTAGCGAGGATATAGCGGAAAATTTTTTCGACTAAATTTAGCAGAGGAACATTTTTTCGCTAAAGTTAGCGGAAACTTCTCCGCTAAGTTTAGTCGGAAATCTTTCCGCTAAATCTGGCAGGGAATTTTGTCCTCTAAATTTATGGGGGAACTTTTCCTGCTAAATTTAGCGGGGAATTTTACCGCTAAATATAGCGGGAAATTTTTTCGCTAAATTCAGCGGGAATTATTCTTTGTAAATTTAGCGTGGAAATGGTTCCGCTAAATTTAGCGGGGAATTTTTTCCGCTAAGTTTAGCTGGCAGTTTTCCGCTAAACTTAGCGAGGAAATTTTTTCGATGAATTTAGCGGGGAAATTAACTCATAATGCAACGCGCGGTGACGCCACGAGTGACGTCACTCGTGACCCTCGTGACGTCACACGTGACGTGTGACGTCAATATGGGAAACGTCCCATAATGCAACACGCGGTTACGCCGACGGCGACGCCGCTCAAGACGGAAACGGGCATTTAAGAGGCTGCGCTGTAAAACAGATTCGTCTACTCGACTCGAGATAAGCAAGGAAGCACACTCGCTGTGAGCATTGGAAGGTAAGTTGGTGGAGTGGCGGTTAAAATACTCGGAGGAGAGCGGTATTCTTAACAATATTTCATCACATATTGAAAGCGTATCTATTGATTTTTTTGGATTGCTGCGTTGTGCGTGTCATAAAGAATACGTTTGTGATTATTTAACTTTGCGTTTTTAAGTGAATATGTGTATTGATTACTATATTTTTTTAACAGTAATATCACGGTCATCTCTTAACGAGAGGTAGGTCTGATACAAGCGATTTGTTTCCCATATCTTTGTAAAATATGTAGGGTAGCCCATAGTTTCCTTATTTGCTTTTTAACCGTCACCGTCTTATATGGAAAAGAACCAACGTAAATAGACTTAAACGTGCTAATAAAGTCGTCGTATGCGCTCTTCACGCACTGTTTCAAAACTGCAGTGCTCCAGTCAGTTTCCATGACTGTTTTTTTTTTTTAAACATCGCAGTTGGCGGTTTGTCACAGGTTGAAAAGTTGAATGTTTTTACTAGCGTTGCTGGATAATGGGTGAGGGTTAAAACATAGCAATATAGGTAAATAGTCGCTAATGCCACTACTTATCGTACCTGCACTGCCAAAACCTGTTTTTATATCAGGCATAAAAATATCATTCCCGGTTGATGTAGAATGGGTAATTTTAGTGGGAGACCAAATGACATTAAAAAACCAGCTACTACTAAGATTGGCATTAATTCGCGTTGAAACAAGCGAGGTCTATCAAATATTTACATTTAAATCACCGCCAAAAACGAGCAAATAGCTATTCACGCAAACAAAATCTAGATATCTCTCAAGAAACGCCAAGCAGTTGTGAAAATTGCCGGCTGGAGGGCGTTACACTACAGATAGTAGCTGACGTCCGTGTTTTAGGCTCACAATTTCATAGTTATCTGTAGTTTCATCAAGTACGTCAAGTATTTCGCACTGAATATCTTCTTTGATATGAATGCAAACCCCGACCCGTCGTTTCCCACTCCGGTTTAAGAAAAACAATTTTAATCAAATAAGATATGTACTATCGTGAGCAATATGAGCGGGAACAGCTGAGCGCGTGCCAAATAGCCTCGAACCCTACCCGTGGCGATGCGCTGCGGCAGCTCTTGGAAAGAAGGTGGAGAGAGCGGTGCGCTTTCGTCTGCTGCCGGCACCCCCGCCTCTGGCAGCTTACTTTTCACGTGGTATAGTTCATCGCCGACTACTAACGGCGATAACGTTGCCGTGAGCTTTCTTTTTCAAGTTCGCAAAGCTATCAATGATACGACGTATAAAAACGCCACGCAATGTTCATCGTTATCAGGCGCCGCGCGAGAGGAAAGCCAGAATGGCGGGGGTGCCGGCAGCAGACGAAAGCACACCGCTCTCTCCACCTTCTTTCCAAGAGCTGCCGCAGCGTATCGCCACAGGGTAGGGTTCGAGGCTATTTGGCACGCGCTCAGCTGTTCCCATCATTGCTCACGAGATACATCGTCTTCACTTTGGTACCATGTTCCGCAAAGCATTATTACTTGAAACATGAAACGGAACTGGTTTAAAAGTGTTATAAAACTTTCAGTTTTACATTTCAACCAACAAATATTCAGGTGCAAGATTGAAGACAGGCCTTCTATTTTTGCGTGCTGCTTACCTCCTCTGGCAACAGAGCTTCTAGGTAATCTGTCAAAAGGCTAGATTCGATCCCGTCCCCCCGACAGTCCCCGAAACAACGTCTCTATCTGCGTCTCCGAAACGGCGTGAGATTGGAAGCGGTCCAAAGACCTCGCTGAAAATACTGCCCCCTGGCCAGACAGACGCACTGTTTATGGCCCTCAAATCCTTCTTTATCAAAAAGAACTTGAAAACATCCATAACACGGGAGTTTGATTTTCAGTTTAGTCAAGACAAATGATGACCTTGTAGAACAGGTGTGAGCAAGTCCTAAACGTCTTTGGTGGTCGTTTCAGGAGAGAGCCTTGACACAAACATGCACTTTCCTGGGGGGTAGGGGGAATTGCAGCTATTCTGGATGTTTTCGAAGTCCCGACGGATGGTATAACGGGCCTGCGGTACGTGACATAGGTGAAGCCGTCCGCATCCACATAGTTTCGCCGAACAGTTTCCCGCTGCTCCGTGGAAACAGGAGAAAATGGTCCAGGTCGACAGATGGTGCCCGTTGAAGCGTTGCTTCGTGGTGTTTCCTAGAGTCATCTGTAGACTCTGATTTTGGGAATGCAGAGGCCGAAACGCTGCAGCAGTTGAGGCATACGCGAAAGCGAGTTTGAAGTATCAGCTCCATCACTCGTTTGCAGGGCGTGTTGTTCTGCAAACAAAGAAACGGTCTCGTTGAGGTGACGCATCGTTCGACAAAGTGGTGCATGTTCCACTCTTAATCGCGCAAAACGGTCGACGAGTTCTTCGAGCACTGTTTGGATGTACTTTTCTTTATTGTCGGTTGGGCCTTAGCGTTTCAAACTTCGTCGCTGCCGGGTGCAGCATGACTTGCCGTCGTTGTAGGTGTAAGCTGACCGTCGTCTTGATACGTTCGCCTGGTGCATTTTGAGCACTTGTATCCGGCTCATGCCATCTTCCACCAGCAGGTCGTAGTCTTCGCCGATAATGTTGACTGCATTTGCTGTGAAAATGAATTAAGGATACAAAGCACGCGATAACTTTTTGACAATGGTGAAAACGTGCGGAGCAGCTGCCACACGCTTCCTTCGGGCCATCTTGTATCTTGGCGCGAAATAGGTGCACATAGCTCTCTTTATTCTTGTACAAAATACTCTGATGGTTCCTGAAGATATCACCAAATAGTGTCTACCAGAAAGGCTCTTCAAATCGGACAATCGGTTGGGGTAACCAGACGGCGTAAAGTTATGGGAAGGACCTCACCTCCCGGAACAACTACTTTTTCGGGAGTGGAGACGGCTGAGGAATGCACAAAGTGCTCTGCAGTCTTCTTGTATCCTTTTTTTTTAGAAATGAAGAAAATGGTACGAAATGCTCTCTTGTCTAGACGATAAATGTTTAAAAGTCCACTAGCAAAAAGCGGCTCACATTGGGCCACTGGAAAAAAAATTTCCATTACTAGTATATCTTGGATGTCTGGTCACTTCAATAGATGAGCGGCGTTTGGCGATTTCAGGTTACTTAGGTAGTTTTATTTCGCTGTTTACAAACGACAACAATGAGCTGCAAGCGTGAGCAAACATAATTCTGAAACCACTAGACTAGTTTTCAGAGCCGTGCTTAGACAGGCTTGCAGATCATCGTTGTCATTTGTCCAACAGCTAAACAAAATTTTCTAAGGAACCGGAAGTTGCCAAACGCCGCTCACCTGTCGAAACAACGGAAACGTCTCTTCCAAGACACTCCTGCATGATCGTTATCGTGGAGCATGGAGCACAAGAGAAAATGACTAAAAACTAGGATGCAACCGATAAAAACCAGCCCGACAACGCCTTGACAGAAGAAATCCACCACCGCATCAGCCCAGTATTAGCTATTTAAAAGACAAACCGCTGTTGTTGTTGTTTTGTTGTTTTAGGTTTCAACTTTTACATCTAAGCTTAATATTTAAACAGTACACTGCCCCCTATAGCAGCTATCTCGTCACGTGCCATCTAAACTCTCTTCTAATCAAATTTTTCCGAAGCCAAATAGTAGTCTGCGCGTAGCTTGCGGTCTGTTTCGAAGCATAGCCTAGATCCCGCAGGTTGGCGTTGTCGTGTTGAATGGACCTGTTGCAAAATCCAGCGATCCTAGCGGCGTAGTGCCGCCCAAAAGTATCTTGGGTACCTTTTGGCACCGTTTTAGATTTCGATCCTGTCTAACTCAATTCATGACATCCAGTCGCTGACCAAATAGAGTGCATTCATTGTGAAAAATGTGACTTCCGTTAAACTTATTCACCGATGTTTGTTTGCAAACAAGCTCGCTATCACCCCCTATCGGCGGACCCCTGCGCGCTTCCGGTTTTCCTCTTCTTTTCCATTGGTGTCGCATCCTTTTGTTATTTGTACTACTTTCTACAATGCACTAATCTTCTTACAAACATATTACAGAAACTTCTTCGAAGGAAACACGTCTTACCCGATCGCTGTGCGTTTCTCAAGAATAAATATATACACTACCGGAAGTCCACTGGGGCACAAAATACTGTGGCGCCCTCGACCTATCAACTCCCGCCGAATGTGGTGAATAGTGTGGCCTACCAATACTTCAAGAATGCTGCGGTACGCTTTTTGGGGTTCCCGACGTACCAGAGTGAGTGCGCATGAGCAATCAAAGGAAGAAGAATTCCACTGGGCCGAACATCCTTGGGCCCTATGTTGCGCTTTTTGGACTTCCACGGCGACTAGGGAGAAGGAAGCTGTTGACGTGCAACAACGCAGCAAACGCCGATTGGATGTTGATTGGTAACCGCCACTGATGACGAATTTCCGCAGAAGAAAACAAAGAAAAAGTGAGCTCTGTTTTCTTCTGCGGCAATTCAAGTCATCAGCGACTGTCACCAATCAACACGTCCAATCTTTGTTTGCTGCGTTGTTGACAGTCCCTTCACTTTTTTAGTCAATCAATCAATCAATCAATCAATCAATTTTTATTTCCTCTCCATCTGAGAGGGGAAGGCAGGGGTCGCGTGGGGGTCCAAAAAGCGCAACACGGGGCCCCATCGTCTCAATATCCTAGGCTTCTTAAATGATCCGCGACCCGGGAGGGTCATGCTACACCCACGGAGTTGTAGCCGAGGCCACCCGAAAGGTATGGGACGCGGCAGACCTTACTCCCACTCCTTGCCAGGTCTAGAGCGGGCTCTTGCAGCCGCTGGATGTCCGTGTCTCAACGAGGGCTCTCACAAAGATTGAGGGGGTGCAATGCAAGCAGAGCGCTGACATTATTTTTATCCGTTGCTGAAATGCTGCCCCTACTTTGTCAACGAGGTAATCGAAATCAAAACCATGCCACCCTCCTCCATTGCGAAAGAAGTCCCATAACGCAACGCTACCGGTGTTCCGATGCAGGGACTTTATGGACCCTAGTGACGCCACTGGTAGGGACACTGATAAAAAAAAGTAAAAGGATGTCAGAAACGGGCATGTATTGTCGACAAAAAAAGAAGAAGTGGAGGTGTTTCTGTATATAAACCGTATTTTCCATAATCTAAAACAGGTCGCCAATAGGTACGTAGTCCCCTAAGTGATGTCAGTTCCCCAAAAGATGTGTCAAATTTGTTCTAAAGTTCGAGCAAACGTAGAAACTATTACAAAACACGGGTGCAGCACAAAACACGTCCTTCATTATGTGCCCTGTTCAACCAGTGGGATTTTAACATCCTCCTTTCATGTGGTATATTCCACGTAGGACAAACAGGACAGTATGTTAAGGACCGGTTAAGGGAACACAATCTTTCTCTGAATTCCACAATTCCACGGTGGGGGGTCACCTACCCCTGCATTGTCAAGCGTGTAAGTCTATACCATCTTTGCAAAAAAACCTTGATAATTGTCAGATTCCACGAAAAACACACTAGGGAAATTGTTGAAGCTTTTAGTAAACTCCACCTAGGCGAGCGTTATGTCAGCCAACCTTTTGTGGCATTAAACGACAAGGAAATCACCTTTCTGCACTCGTATGAGTGTGGTTCAGGTTGGGTGCCCTCCGCGTGCTCGGGTGGCCTAGGCCCGAGCTGATACGGCAGGGTGTTCTTTTTCTTCCTTTAGTACATCTAGTTGTGAGTTTGCTCTTGTCTCTCTCTCCTCTGTTCCTTCTTATTTTTGCGAAATTTTGACCATGTTCAATCATTACCAACTCGCCCAACTATAACCACCTTACTACGGTCTATGGGCCGCGTTGACAATAGACCGATGTCACTAAGCGTTCCACGCATGCGTGACGCCGCCATAACTGTAGTTCACAAGGAAGTAGGCACCACTCGTGCAGAAAGACTACAGTTCCCACGATGCATGGCGACAGCAGTGGCGTACTCAAACTGGCTGGTAAAATCAGTCTATACGAGCTACAAGGAGGTGACGAACGCGTTGATTGCCCGCGAGCGTCTCTCCATCCTTCTGGCGCACTCACACTTGAAGCTTATCCGCGTTCTGAAAGCGGTTGAGAACGCGGTTGTATAAAGATCCAGTACAATTGTACGTGCATTTGATGACATCAAATGCGCGTTCATTTGTACTGGATCTTCATACGCCGCGTTCGCAACCGCTGCGGAACGCGGATCCACTTCCAGTGTGAATGCGCCATTCCTGCTTTCCTCTCTGCGTGGCTTTCTGCATGAACACTCACCGTGGTTTGAGGATGCACTCACTCCGTTGATTTATTCGCGACTCCTGCAACCTATAGGGGGCACTTAGCACCAAACAAACATGGCGGCTGAGTCCAGGTCGTGTCGGCTCGGCCGGGCCGCCTGAACGGGTGGCGCATTCACTTTAACAGATTTTATTTTGCTTAATGCCCAATTTTATGGGTATTTTGAACTGAGATGGTTAAGTGTAGGCGGTGCACATAAACTTGCAGAGCATAGTTTTGTTTTCCCTATGTTTTTTTTGTTCTTTTCATGTGAAACTTTCGTTTCGGAGATTTCGTTCAAAACCGAAACTATGGGCTCCGGAGAGACGTGTAGACTCTAATCCGTTTTGATCATCTCTCTGCGTTGAACTTGACTTCGAATCCTGAACGGAGAAAATGGGTATTTTTTTCTGTGGCCGGTCAGCCTGAGCAATGTAGACGTATATTGCTGCTGGCTTCGACGGGGGTATAATATAGATACTGGAGGCGCGATAGATCATAATGCCGTGACAGCTTCTAACTTTGCGAGACGTGTCCTCCACCTTTCGAGAAGCAGATAATTCCACTTATTAATCATATGCAGCGAGCAGGTTCTCCTGGATCAAGTAATTGCCCCCGAAATCCAGCCCAACTCCGTCAGTGTAGTCCGGAAGGCACCTGCGCGAAAAGCAGCCAAGATGAACAGCCAACGCACCGACCGGCGTGGGTGGCTCAAACTTGAAGCTAATCGAACACAACCAAACTCAAGACTAGCAGCTATCGAACCTTCCCATTCACTTGACTGCAACATTGGTGTTCCCTCCAGTGAAACACCTCGTCTGTCGTCCTCAGTTCTGGGGACGAGACAATTAAGAAATCAAAATGTTTTCCGTGATTCCTCTCCATCAAGAATTGGATGCACGCGACTGTGTTGTGGAGTGGGCTTTCAAACACGTGATGGAAGGAAACAACCCACTGAGGCTTCGCTGCAACACTAATGAACGCTCCAGGCAAACTTAAAGAAATTTTTCGGAGCCTTCGTCCAAATTACATTGTTCGCCACCGCGCCGACAACACGTGTCCGCAGAAAGCCACCAGAGACGCGGAGGGGCGCGGAGCGACCTGGTCCGACTGGTTCCCGGTTTTCCCATTTGGTGGCGTCCGTTTTGTTGGATTCGCGAATAGCCGGGCAGCATTCCTTCACGCGGCGTAGCGGCCATAGCGTAGCCGTGTTGCAAACGCCACGCGCAGAGCGAACGCTGCCGGGTGAAATTCGTCCTTTTTCAGCTCCATGGAGTACAGCCTTTGCCGTGAGGTTCCTGTATAGGCTCCCTACGGGAGCCAGAGTTGCGCGTTTGATTCCACGTGCCGCGTGCCGCCCTCGCCGCTATTCGCCGAGATCCGATCACGTGAGGAGCCGAATCAAGTGTCGTGCAGCAAAGTAGACGTTGCACGCGCCCCGACAGTACGTTCCCCTGCTTTTGAGCGCGCCGCGCGCCTCGAACGCGCGGCGGCTGCTATTCGCCGAATTCAGTCACGTGAGGAGCTGAATCCACATGCCATGCATGAACGCGCAACTCTGGCTCCCGTAGGGAGCCTATACAGGAACTCTAGTTTGCCGAATTCAATAGCGCCCCCAACAAAGCAACTGGTACTCAAAATTTTAGGTTTATTTCACCTCTTACATCTTAGACAATTAAAATTATGTGATAAACATATTTTTATTGCTTTACTAAAGCACCAGTTTCAGCGCAGACACTTTTATACCTCAGTGACATTTTTTCTGTTGCATTTCAATAACTTCGCATTCCTGTATGTGACACCACTACCATAGCTCACAGACGTTTTCTGTGAGTATTACAAAAGTAAAAACTGAGCGTGCACGGATTTGATGGGGGCTCAAATTCTCACCCCTGCTTGTTTCGATCTAGACGATCATCGTACCGGCGTGCGGGTGTCACTACTGCATGATGAACGTTAAAAACCCCAGGCTAGCGGTTGTACTGGACTGGCTAAATTGCTCATCTACAGCTGGGAGACCCGTCGCCTGTTGAGGCAGACCAAGTTCTAGGCTGTATAAACATGTTTATACCCCGATTAATATATTTTATGGGGGCTTAAGGGGTCATGAAATGAATTTTGGGCTGGGCTAAATGATATTAGATTGGCCCTTACCTAATCACATATTGCTTAGTGAGTAACAAGAAATGGGGTGGGAAGTCAAAAGCCCGTTTTTCGCTAAAAACATTTGAAAATATAGCGGACTATTTTGTACCTCCTTTCCTTCAAAAGTTATTCGCCTTTTCACTATGACACATCCGCGGTGCCAAAAGCATGTCCGCGGTACCCAAAGCACGTCAATGACCCTAGCTCACGCATTGGACAAGGAGAATAGCGTCACTCGGACGTATGCGCTCGTCAACAATTCGTCGACGAATATTTCAATTCGCGTTTGTGGCCAGTGAGTGCTCTGACTGAACTTGCCATTACTTGCAAAAATCAATTTCTTTGGTGCTGCTTGAAAAGCACGGTGGAAACTTGCGGTCATCGCACTGCTGCCTAACTTGGTCACAACCACGTGATTTCTAAGTTCGCTTTCGAGTTAGGGATTAAGGTAAGGAGGAAGAAGTTTAAAAATCGTTTCATGACCCCTTTATGAAGCGCAGGCGTGCTCTATTCTAGCGCATAACGGTCGGTGGCTACGTATTCAAAGTTATGGGCGCATGTGCGCTTGTGCATCTTGAGTGCTCGTGAATGCTCGGCACGCGCACTCTTTGTTTTCTGGTACTCCGTTGTATTTTTAGTGCCAGCTAAGCGAAGGTTATATACACGACTCGCGTGCTTTGTTTACAGGTTCATAACTAATGTGCACGCGCGCTTCTGCCCTAATTATAGAAAAAGAAGCGATAGCTCGTTAAGAAGAATATTTTGTCAAGCAATATGGTAAGTACCACTCTTTTGTCCTATTCACTTTGGCTTATGGGTTTCTGCACGTTTAATGTAGCAGTCATATATTTAACCCTCGCTGTAAAGGTTGGGCGATTTAGTCTTCAATTTCATGAGTTCCGAGTTATGCGACGAACGTCCAGCCGTCCAGCTCATCGCTGATGACATGATTCTGGTAGCCTACCTCTCTACCTCGACTTGTTTTAGCTTAAATTCTTGATGCGCCGACCCTACGGCAGAGGTAACGGGATGTTCAGCAGAATCAAAAGCACAAGTCACTCTGCATTTTCGTATATGATTGGTTCAATGATGACAGAACCCGCAAATAAACATAACGAACATCCTGACGGTGTGCTTTTGACGCTGTCTCATTTGTCCCATCAGCTCGTAGCGTCGGCTGCGTTTGGACTTAAGGTGAAACGAGAAGTACAAAAACATTCACTTGTCTCTGCCGTATTTTTTTTGCCTTTCTTCATAATCAGAAAACAATGCCACCAGTGCTCAAAGCTATTCTGTACCTCTCTTGCTACAGGATAGTTTCTTCGGTGAGGCTGGAGACCGTGGGGCAACTTCTCGCTTTGTTCTCATGGTTTCGTGGAAATCAGCCTCGACCTAGCATTTTTTTACACGGAGGGTATCCACATTTTCTCGTGTTTTTGTAGGAGCAGAGATGAATATGCACCGTCGAGCAAGACCAGACTATTAATCATTCCCATTTTTCTTGTAGAGCAGACTGTTTGCCCTAGGAAGTAGTTTATCGGTACGCTACCCTCTAAACAAGGGATAAAATACAGCGTCACTTCACGTGTTAGTCAAAACAAAACCTTTTTCAAAACTTCGCGCCATCTAGTCGCTGCTGGGCCAGATATCGCAGTCCATCGTTGTTTGATCGTGTACTCCTGTAGCATGTGTTGAACGCGATGGCCGCGTCAGCGTTTCTAGTCCACTCAGCTCGGCTCGTTTAAGAAACAAGTGCTTCGTCAGTGCTCGGCGAGGACTCGGACCCAGTCACACGCCTCCGGGCTCAAGAAATGGCGACCGCCGTTGTTACTTTATAGGTTCCGTCTTTTCGGAGCTTTTTTTTTTTTTTAGAGAGACCCGGGGTGTGTTTTTTGTGGTTTTTATTTTTAAGCTTGAAATTCGGTGTTTATCCAAGCTTATCCTTGGTATACTTCGTCTCATTCTACGGTGGACTAACGGCAAAAGCTACGGACCACCAGATCCAATCACAATGCCACTTAGAAAGTGCGTGGTGATCGCCTTTCAACGCGCGATGATCCGTGCCCCCGCGCCTAATGGAGGATCGGCGTGAACAGTGGTTCGGATTGAATAGCACTGCGTCGACTCTGCCAATTTTACAGCCGCAAATAAACCACAAGATACAGGCTCTTTGCAGTGTGGAAGCTACAGAAATGATGCCCAGCACTTTTTGATACGAAGCATTATTCGTCCACCCCGAATCAATGTTAAGCATGTAATAGCTTAAAGGAGCGGTGCAACGATATTCAATTGGAATGTTTTTCACTTTACACGAGCTTACTGGCCCTAGTGTGACTCAAGGATACTCGCTCGCAACGCCACTGGCCAAGAAACTCCTTTGTTGCGGTGTAATTTCAAGGACAAAAGCGATCATTTTCATTCAATCTCTCCTTTGCAAAATTTGATGACGTAACGTGGGGATCGCAGTACACCCAAGTGACGATATTTGAATACGGTTCATAGATTGGACCCGAGCATTGCGTGGGCACTCGATTTGGGCTCGTGATAATTACTAGCTCGAGAAGCATTCGGGTAGTGGCCCGTGTCCAATCGCTGCAACGACGACAATAGCCGAGCCATAACAATGTCTGGAACTCAGCGCGTGTCCTGTGCTTTGCCAACCCCAGCGCGTGGCTATGATCAACATTGGCGGCATATAATCGGCTCCAGATCACGTGGCCGCTTGTTCTGGCTGCGAGTTGAGGGGTGAACGCTGCTCGTTTTCTTTAATTTTTTTCTGGGACTTCTATTGCGTGGGGTGAAAAACGAACGCGTGTTTCATAGGTCATTAACGTCAGGGATCCGTTCTAAGCGGTATTTGCGCAAAGTACAAAAATTGTTGCATCGCCCCTTCCAACGTGTAGCGTGATTGGACCTCGCGGCCTGTGTCTTTGACCCCTTTAGTCTATCGTGGGATGACACGAAAGTATAGATTCCCAATGCTCTAAAATTCGGAGTTTGGTTTTCACTCCGTTCTTACGTTTTTCCTTGTTTCTTTCTTCTTTTTGTTTTTCAAAATACAAATGAATAATGACGAAACAAAAGCCTACTAAATTTATAATATATATATATATATATATATATATATATATATATATATACATATATATATATATATATATATATATATATATATATATATATATATATATATATATATATATATCACCGGTATCTAAAGATATTTATGCTGCTGCATTTGGCATTGGCGCCCTTAGGGGTTGGCAGTACTAATTGTCCCACAACAAATCTTCAAAACGCGCGTTCTTTTTTTTTCTTTTTAGTAAGCGTCGGTAGTTTACTTTGATATAGCCTTACTCCTGCACGCATGAAACCTTCAGCGGCTCTCCACATCTTATGAATACTACAGGTGCGCATCTTTCACTGTTATAAAAACAACCCGTCCTTCGTGTGGGAATCACGAAAAGTAGGTTTCAAGCTGGAAAACAAAGAGTGGCTCTTGTCGTGGTCCAGAATTGCATTGGCCCATTGTACTGAACGAACCTTGATGGGATAAACGCAAACTCCCTTCTGCCAATAATTTTAAAAAAAACATTGAATTTACTTTTTTTCTTTTTGAGCAGCATTAGCTCTGTACTTTGAAGACCTTTAGTCATAAAATACGGTCGTTTTATGCTCTTTATTTTGCCGTCGTGACCTTGAAATTCTAGGCTTTTCGGATAAATATGATTGACGAACATTTTAACGTGGGGTGTTTTGACAATTTATCGGATTTATCCGAAAACACCAAACCCTATTTGTAGGTAGGGTTCCGTGATTTTGTATAAATCCAAAAAACAAAAAAAAATCCGCTTGTAGAATTTACGTCAATTTGGATTTATCCCGTCAAACTCCATATTTCCTATTCAGTGTATCAATGCCAAAAAGAAAAAGCTGGCATTTTACAATTCGCAACTTTCAGCGATAGGGGTACCGTGGTGTAAGAATCGCTCTCCTACCTCCTGGATGATTGGCTTCACAATAAAGGTGCTTGCCTACACCTTCCCGACGTGAAAAAATAAAGTAAGGCTCTAACACTGCTCGTATACATATAGCAAAACAAGAATTACTTACGCGTCGCAGTTTCGCCTCGTACAACTGTTCTACTACGATCATCCAGATGACAGCGAGATCGTGAAAGTTGCGGATTAGGTTTGGTCAGCGCACAGGGCTAAACGTTCTGAGAAAACACCACCCACTTTTCTTACATTTCTCTACATCTCGGATGATCACAAAAGGGATCTTAACGCCTACATTGTCAAAGGTTTATTCAGGACAACGGGTCATTCTACTTTTGGGTCACGACAAAAGCTAGAATTTCCGGTATCCAGTTTGGGCCATACTTTTCGAGCGTCTTAGAGGAAGGAAGGTTCGTGTTTTTGTAACAATGAAAGCTATGAACCATAGAGATTTCATAAAAAGGGGAAGCGGGGGTGGGCATCTCAAGGGCGCCGCCATCTTGAATATTGTCACTTCAAGTATGGGCGAAATTTTTTCCGTCGGCCATTTTCGATTTGCCTCCACCCTATTTGTTTACTATTTGCAAGTTCAACTGTTTAATTATTTTTTCGTCACCCATACCGGATATGCGTAGAAGGTGGCTGGGAACCAAGAGTAAACAAAAAGCGTTTATACTACGTCCTTCACCCCTCCTCTCCGCGCAGCAGCGGAGAGGAGATTCCAGTCAAGAGGTCCAACGCGTCAAGAGGTCCAACGAGTCAAGAGGTCCAATATTGGACCTCTTGACGCGTTGGACCTCCTGACACGTTGGACCTCATGACTCGCCGTGGATCTCTTGACTCGTTGGACCTCTTGACGCGTTGGACCTCTTGACCCATATTGGATCTCTTGACTCGTGCCTCGACGTGTCAAGAGGTCCAACGCGTCAAGAGGTCCAATATCGAATATCTTGACTCGTTGCACCTCTTGGTGTGAAACACGTACAGGCAAATAAAATAAAATAAGTGCAGGCAAAAAAACAACAACAAAACTACAAGGGTATTTAAGTTTTCTCTTATAATGTGAGAATGCGTGAGCACTACCTTTGCCCGAGCTGTGTTGCCGCAACGGATAGCGCTGTAGTTTCACGATCAAGAATGTCTAGGTTCGAAACCAGGCCTAGGTTCGAAACCAGGATGGTTTCGTGCTCACGTAACCAGAGAGGTCACGTGACCAGAGTTTTTTTCGGCTTGGTCACGTAACCAGAGAGGTCACGTGACCACAAATATTTTTTGTTTGGTCACATGACCAGATAGGTCACGTGACCAGAGAGATCACGTGACCAAAGATATCACGTGACCGGAGTTTATTTTTTATAGTGTTGGATTTGCTGGACAAGTCACGGATTTTGACGACGACTTTTTCGCTGACTGAGCCAGGCAATGCTCACGCATTAAAAAAGCAGACAACAGAGATGCTAACCAAATAAGGCGGAAAAGAAAAATGTCGGAAAAGAGAGCAAAAATTCAAGCTGTGAAGACTTCCACACGGCAGGGGGGATCTCACGAACACGGCTTTGATACATCGTTTCTGGCCGGTGATGTAATCAGTGTTCTTGCGTGTGACCCGTGATTTGCTTGGTTTCTGAACTGACAAATACGCGCGCGCTGGGCTGTGGGGATCGCATGCTGGGCACTGGATTTGTAAACACCGGAAATCATTGTTGTTATAAACTGTCAAGCTTATAGCAACATTGGTTTGTTTTGGGGACCTGCAGCCCTGCAGGGCTGTGTGCCTTTGCTTTTTTACCCCTGACTACAGAGTCGTAAATCTGCATCGCCCGTGTTGCTCTCCCCCGCGAATATCGAACACGTCACCGGAAAGGTCTTAACATTCAACGATTTGAGATGCCTTTTTTGTTTAGGTAGCAACTACTTCGAGATCCGGGTTCAAAATGACTGTAAAACTACTTTGAACACATCTTTCGTTACATACGAAAGATATGTTCATAGTTATTTGCTATTTCGACGTCTACCATCACACTAAAGCGCTATTACGCCATTTGACGTCAGGACAACTGAAGTATAGTTTTTTTAATTTTTGTGACATTATTTTTAAAAGTTGTAGTAATTGTTTAAATTTGTTCACGTCTCGTCAAAATAGCTTCCTTGATATTTTGAAGTCCTTGGTCTTCGAAGAACTTGAAGAGACAGTTTGCCCTGGCGCAGCATGGCATGTAAAGTTAGTAATTTTTCCATTCGCCATGGCCTAGCACTAGACACACTAGATCTATCGGCTTCAGAGATTGACGTGCTTTCCGACACAAACAGTTCTTCAATCGACTTCAATCTCTATGACCCAATTTTCTAAAAATGATTGAGCAACTAACCCTCCATCTTACAATTCCACACGACTAACACATCGCGTAATGTCGCCTAAAAATAAATGATATCGACAGACAAGTGTTCGGCAATTCGTGTCAAGAATGCTTAATCATGAAAAGTTCCGTTTCATGGTTTATTCCACAGCATTCTCAAAAATAAAGAGCAGTAAAGGAGCTACATATCGCTAACATAAGTATTTGTGGCTGCTCCGTGCTTTTGAGCAAGCCAACGGCCCAGATTAACCCGCTAGCTTGCAGCGGTCATGACGTTACTAGGAGACAACGCTCGCATTCATTTGCAACACTCTATTTGACGCCAAGTGTCGTAATTTGGGCTCGTAGACGCCCTCCAATGATATTTGAGCTTCTTCCCATGTTGTGTTATTTACCTCTTTAGTGATTCGTTGAACTCAGGGAATGAAAACTCAAGCATAAAATAGTAGCGCATCATATTTTTAAAGGAGCGGTGCAACGATACTCAATTGGAATGTTTTCTCTTTACACGAGCTTACTGGCACACCTGGGACTCAAGGATACTCACACGCAACGCCACTGGCCAAGAAACTCCTTTGTTGCGGTGTAATTTCAAGGACAAAAGCGATCATTTTCATTCAATCTCTCCTTTGCAAAATTTGATGACGTAACGTGGGGATCGCAGTACACCCATATGACGATATTTGAATGCGGTTCATAGATTGGACCCGAGCATTGCGTGGGCACTCGATTTGGGCTCGTGATAATTACTAGCTCGAGAAGCACTCGGGTAGTGGCCCGTGTCCAATCGCTGCAACGACGACAATAGCCGAGCCATAACAATGTCTGGAACTCAGCGCGTGTCCTGTGCTTTGCCAACCCCAGCGCGTGGCCATGAGCAACATTGGCGGCATATAATCCGCTCCAGATCACGTGGCCGCTTGTTCTGGCTGCGAGTTGAGTTCAGTTCATAATGCGTTTATTGGCCATAATCTAGGGGAAAAAGGAGAGGGAGGGCGTCGGTAACTACGCGGTCTGGACGCTGGCACGAACTAAAAGGGAGGGGATTACATGAAGATGTCCAACTTGGCCTCATAGATAAAATCTAGGAGGCCGTTCAGGATTCTCCTTTGGTTGTCCTGGGATCCAGGCGGGTGGGTCCATCCCTCCAGGGAGCTAATGTCTGGGGGTCGGTGCTTTGTCCTGGCTTCTTTTGATTTGGGGCACTCCCATAGGATGTGGTGAGTGTCGGCCTTCTTGCCCATGGAGCACCTTGAACAGGTTCCAGACCTGGTTCCTTTGCTCCATGATGCGATGCGGGCGGGCGTGCAGGTGGTGTCCGTGCGTATTTTCGTGAGGAGAACGCTGGCTCGTCTGCCGAAACCCTGGGGAAGGGGATCTGCGTTCGGAGGAAGTTTCTCCCACAGTGTGGTCCGGTAGTGCTCTTTAATCTGGGCCCGTTCTTCATCCGGGTCGTATCCTTGATCTGTTTGGCCAGCCGTGTCCTGATCACAGGCGGGGGCATAGCCATGGTCGTGTATATGTGGAGGGACGTCAGCAGCTTCGCGGAGAAAGGAAAGGGACGCGCGAGCTAGCTGATGAGCCTCTTCATTGCCCTCGATGCCTGCATGCGCAGGGACCCAGGAGATTTTGGTGGTCGTTCCTTCCTGTAGCAGTCGGGAGGCGAGCTTCTTGATTTCCCTAACTATGCGGCTCGGGCTTCTTGCTTTCCTGCATTCTTTAATTGCTTCCTGCGAGTCCGAGAACACTCGTAGTTCGCGAGGTAGCGGGTGTTGTGACTTGAGGACTGTTTCGAGGGCGAGGTGAATCGCCGCAAGTTCACCCCTTTGATGGAGGTGCGCATTGGAAGTGCGTTCGCGGCCGAGGAGCCGAGAGCTGGAAAGTAGACTGCCGCGGTCTTCAGCGGAACCGGGGAGTCTTCTGCGGCGGTGTCGGTATATGCGGCCATGATGTGAGTGGGGTTGGTCCATGTCTCAACCATTCTGGAGTGCGCTTTTGCGATTCGTGCTTGCTGTTGGGAGTCGCCTTTTCGAGCAGTCGGCTTGTTTTCGGCAATGTTCATGTGATCCTCCCAAGGAGGGAGATGCTCGGGAAGGTCGGGGAGGCCTTCTGTTGCGCGCCATAGGAGTTTCAGGATTTCCCGTCCTTGCTTAGAGTGCTTAAGACGTTCGCCGTGTGCAACCGTGCGAGCGATGACGGTGTCATAAAGTGAGTTGATCTGTGCGTGCTCCTTTAGTTTCCCGAGCGGGGTGAACCGAGGGAGGCCCGTGATGATCCTCATAGTTTGGTTGTTCAGGGACTCAAGTTTTCGCCACTGTGCCTTGGTGAGCCAGTAGTGTCGGGCTCCGTAGCAGACTCGGGAGACTACCATGGCCTTTACCATCCTTCTGGCGATCTCGTCCGTTGCACCGCCCTTGGCGTGACAGATTCTTCTGATGGCATTGAGGGCAGAGTTGCAGTACTTCAGCGTGTCTTGAAGCCATATGTCCCCTTTGCCTGTCTCCTCCACGGTAATTCCCAGGATCTTGACAGACGTAGAGGGCTGGATTCGCTTTCCTGCGAGCACGAGATGGAGCTGGTCGCCAATCTTCATTACTCGTTGTCGTTTGGGTGCTATGGTGACATAGTTTGTCTTGTCTGGGGAGGCTTGGAGGCCCACCTTGTGAAGGTGGGCTTCAATCATGTCTAGGCCGGCTTGGAGTGTGGCTTGTTGCCTCTCGATGTCTTCGCTCTTGGTCCAGATCGATATGTCGTCGGCGTACATCGTAAACCCTAGCTTGTTAATTTTTTCGAGTTCGTAGGGTAGGGCCGCCATCACGATGTTGAAAAGCATCGGTGAGATGACAGAGCCTTGTGGAACACCTACGAGGTTGGCCTTGGGTTCACTGCAGTTGGCTCCGCAGCGGACCGAAAAGGTTCTGCCTTCGAGGAAAGTCTTGATAAAGTTTAAGGATCTCCCAGTGATGCCAAGGCGCTGAGATTCTTTTATGATTGTTGAGTGTGGAACAGAATCAAAAGCCTTTTTGACGTCAACTGTGATGATTGTTCTGATCGTGGAGCGGTCAGGGTTGATGTTGCGGATAATATCCGCCGATATCAGAGCCAGGCTTTCTTGGGTGCCGACGCCGGGTCGAAACCCTGTCTGGGCCGGGTGGAAAGAGTTGTTGGATTCGAGAAGCCATTCTATTCTTGAAAGTACCATGCGCTCCATTATCTTGCAGGTACAAGACGTAAGGGAGATCGGTCTGTAGTTTGTGAGGGTACCTTTGTCCTTGCCCGGCTTGGGGATCGGGATGACGAGGGAGTGTTTCCAGCTTTTGGGAAGCTTGCCAGTCTCCCAGATCTCATTAATCCACTCTAGAAGCTCGGATTTGGTAAGATCTGGGAGGTTTCTCAGCATTGTCATGGTGATCTTGTCGGGTCCGGGGGCTGTGTGGGGTTTTCCGCGTTGAAGAGCGCTTTCGAGCTCGCCCCGCGTGAAGGGCCGGTCCATGCCGTAATCCGGAGCCAGGACTTCGTGGTGGTATGGCGAAGGACAATTCGTCAAGTCTGGCTGGGGAAAAAGAGGTCCCCTGCCATTCCGGCGAGTTGTTTCTCAGTCTTGTTGAGCTTAAGGGCAAGTGTGAGTGTTGCCCCTTTGCATTTCTTCTTTCCAAGAAGCGCGCGATTCGTGGCCCACAGTTTCGATATCGACGTTTTCTCGGAGAGCGATGCGCTGTAGTCGAGCCAGCGGTGTTCGTCGAGTTTTTGTGCGTAGACCTTCGCTTCCACCGTAGCCCTGGTGATGTTGCATCTGGCTTCGGTGCTTTTGGGCCCTTTACGGTACTTTTGTATCTTTTGCAGTCGCTTGGCCCACAGCTTGAGAAGGTGGAGATCGGGTGTTGGAGTATCTTCATCGATGTCCTTTTTGATGGTTGCAGTCCTCAGGGCGTTGTTGAGGCGCGATTCAAAGTCAGCGTCTTCGAGTTCCTCGCTGTTAAGGGCTTCCCTAAATTTGTCCCAGTGTACGATGTTGGCTGTGCGTTTTTTAACCGTGTCCTTTACCCGTCTCGTCGGCGAGAATTCGAAGCGGATGGGGAAGTGGTCGCTACCCCACGTATCCGGTAGGCATTTCCACTTGTGGTGTTGAATGTATGGGTTCGTGGTCCAAGTGAGGTCGGGTGTGGTATCTGACTGCCCGGAACCTCCTAGTCTTGTTTTGACTCCTTTCTTGTTGACCAGGTTTAGGCGGAAGGTATGCATCTCGCCCACTAAGTCTTTCGCTCCCGGAGATTCATGGTTGTATCCCCACATAGGGTGGTGGAGATTAAAGTCTCCTCCGTAGAGCTTTTGTTCTTTGGGGTAGAGATCGTGAATATGGGAGATCCATAGGTTGGTTCTTTGCTGTGTCGCGGACTTGAGCGGTCTGTAGTAGATGGATGCTAGGACGATGTGGTGCTGCTGGACCTGGATCCGCACCGCCACAATTTCCTGTCCGTCATTGGAGTACGGGGTGAGGTCGACTTGGTGCTGAGGCCAGTCGTCCCTCACGTAGACAAGAGCCTTCCCTGGAGGAGAAGTCGTTTCTCCAGGGCGTTTGGTGGTTATGGAGGGACTGGAGTATACCAGGTATCCATAAAGATTGACGGCTGTGGTGTTCGTTTCCTGAAGTAACAGTACGTCAGGGCGTTCGTCAGGCTTATCCAGAAGGCGTACTCGGAGCTCCGCTGCCCGTTTGCGGAGCCCCTGACAGTTCCACTGGAGAACTCTGATCATTTTTCGTTGAGGATTTGGGCTGCTAGCGCCTTTTGCCGGTTAGCAGTTTCCCTGTATTGCTTGATTTCCTCTTGTTGGGACTGGACTGTGGCTTTAAGCCTGTCGAGTTCAGCTTTGAGGTAGCTGCACATGTTGCGAAGCTCTTGTGTTTCTGACCCTCCAGTGGGGGCGGGTGGGGGTGCATTGATGTTCTGCTTCACCTTGTCAGCCCATAAAGTGCCGCTCTGTGTTGTCGCAGTTTTTTTTACTTTTTCTGTGTTCTCCGATGGCTGTTGGAGTCGGTGTTGTTTTTTCAATTTCTGGATGTCCTCCCGCATCCGTTTGTTCGTTGCCGACCACGTTGGGCATTTGCGATCGGTACCCAGGTGGCCTTTCTTCTTGCACCCCTGGCAGTAGGGAGTAGAGTCCGGACATCCTGGTCCCTTGGCGGGGTCGGCGTCGGCTGGGTGAGATGCTCCACAGATCGGACACACCGCCTGATTCGGGCAGATGTCAGGTTTGTGGCCCAGCCTGTGGCAGTTACGGCACGTAACAGCCTTTGGCTTGTGTGGGAATACCCTCATGAAGCGCTTGCCGTAGAAGATCGACCTCGGTAGTCTCTCTCCGTCGAACGTGATGACAGCCGTATTCGACTTGCCTAGCCGACGGGCGGCCACGATGTCGATCTTCTCCGATTCGAGTTCGCGGTTGAGGACTTCGTCGCGCGGGTCCTGCTCTTTAGGGTAGATATCATAGATGATACCTTTGGTGTATGAAGTGCCAAACGTGCGGAAGACTTGTACGGGAAGTGCTTGGCGTCCCTGCACTTTGATTTCTGTAATCTCACTTAGCGTTTTTGCCAGCTCCTCCGTGTCCGTACGGACCGAAATGGTGTTGGCTTGCTCGATGAGGTGCATCGAGAACGATGCTGTAGTGCGCAGCATGGTGCATTGCGTCTTGAGTGGTTGAAGGTAAGGCTTTATCGAGACTTGAGAGTTTGTAGGGCGAACCTTGTACTCGAACAGGCGCTGTCGGGGCCGTACCGTTTCGGGGGCTTGGAGTGAGGGGTCTACTCGTACCCGCTTTCTTTTCTTGTAGGTGACTGGTGTCCATTTTTCGTTGTCTGAGGGCAATGGACCTTGCCACTCGGTTGTGGCCGCGTCATCTTGCGCACAGCCAGCTGTAAATGTCATCAGCGCAGTTGTATCGGCGTCTTGGCGCCGACTTGCCGCTGTGCTCGGCGTTTCTTGGGCTGGCGTTGTTGCTTCGGACTTAGCAACGCTTGTTGAGTTCGGCAATAAATTCGCCGTCAGTGGGTTTGTCTTGTCCGATTTTTTCTTCTTTCCCTTGCTGGGTTTGCTTGGGCTGGATTCTTCGAGAAAGTTCTTAAGGATGTCAATGAGGCGTTCTCTCGGAATCGCCGCAAATAGAGCCTTCAGCGCGATTTCCGCCGAATCTACGTTATTGGTAGTAGTGGAAGATTCACCAAGAAAAGGTTCATCCTCCGCGGTGCGTTTTGCGGGTGCGATCAGCGAAGTGGGAAGCTGGTCCGTCGCGGCGGCGGCAGGACTTGCCTGGCTTGCTGGGCGCGTGTCCATCTCCTCAAGGTTCCCGTCCACGGATAAGGCCGTGGCGGGTGAGAAGCTGGAAGTCGGTGGGGTATTCGAGGTCATCGGTTATTAGGTACTAGGCCTAATAGCGGGAGCTCAAGAAAACGCGTCCGAACTCGTCGGTAGCTTCTTCTTTCTCCCCGCGAGTTGAGGGGGTCAACGCTGCTCGTTTTTCTTAAGTTTTTTTCTGGGACTTCTATTGCGTGGGGTGAAAAACGAACGCGTGTTTCATAAGTCATTAACGCCAGGGATCCGTTTTAAGCGGTATTTGCGGAAAGTACAAAAATTGTTGCATCGCCCCTTTAATAGAACATACGAGAACCCGGGACTGGACAAAGTTACCCGAGGAAGTATTTGCATTTACAAATACTGAGATACATGAAAGGGAAGGCTAAACGCGTGATGCAGAGGTACGTTTGTATTTTATATCTCGGGAATTTGAAAGCCACTTCCGTAGAAATGGCATAAATGTGCCCTAGAACAGAGAGACTGGAACACAGATACTAAGTTCTACAAGTCTATGTTGTCCAAAATCATTCAAATAGGTCAAACAGTCAGTAACCGTAACAAGCAGCCATTAATTATAATTATAAACAGAGAAGATAAAAATATGGCTCGATGGACCTCTTGACGCGTTGGACCTCTTGACGCCGTTGGACCTCTTGACTCGTTGGACCTCTTGACGCGTTGGACCTCTTGACACAAATTGGACCTTTTGACTCGTTGGACCTCTTGACGCGTTGGACCTCTTGACTCGAATTGGACCTTTTGACTCGTTGGACCTCTTGACTCGGCTGTCACGTGGCTATTGGACCTCTTGACTCGTTGGACCTCTTGACCATAAAGCGGGAGAGGAATGGTGAAGCGGGTTAGGTTGATGCACAGGAGGGGATGAATACTAGCTTCCCAGGCGACTACTTCCAGGAGTTTATTGATTTTAAGCTATCGACGTTTATCGAAGAAACACTTGTTCGCAACTGTTGTCGTGAGACAAATTAGTATTGCCAATGGCAATGGTGCCCACGCCAGAGTCGAACTGAACAAATATTGATTGATACAAGCGCATTCTTTTGAATCTAGCGCACGTTTACACCGGATACTATTTATTTTTGTTTTTGAGAAATTTAAAACATTGTAATATAGACTCCGAATTTCGGAGAATCGAGAATCGAACAAAACTAAACTCCGATAAACTCCGAAATTTAGCCAAAAATAAACTCTACAAAAAAACATCCTCCGAAATTGACGTAAATACTCCGAAAGCTTACGGACTCCTTTTTATAGACCCCATAGATCATCTGTCACACAGAAAGGTAACTAGCCCCGAAGCCACCTTGAAGGATGCCTCGTCGCTGATGAAAGTCTCGCACGTATCGGTGTTGGAATACGAATGACAACACGTTCGCGTTTCGTTGCGTAACGTCAGATGGAGACTGGTTTGGTTGCCAGAGTTATTGAAGAAACTGTATTTGTCTTGCTCTGCCGTGACGTCCAGACTAAAAGTAAGCCATGATCGCGGTGGCAACTGTCCGTTCGGCGTGGCGACGCCCGTTTGACGCAGAGTTTTGCAAGTGAGTGATGCACTCTGGTACTATTGTTAGTCATGAAATGTGTGCGGATATCTGTTGTGAATACGACTTTATTAGTGTGAATAAAGTCGTATTCACGCTGAAAATATGTGAAACTGCGGCCTCGCATGCCTGTCGGGCAGACTTAAGCAGCGGATTAATTACAGCGTTCAGACTGCTAAATACAATTCAGAGTGACATTATCATAAAATTTTCGAGGTCAATACGTGTAACAATTGTTTTTCAAAAAAGTTTAGCAAACTATGTTCGACAAGGCGTTGGAAAAATATTCGGCCGTGAATACGACTTATTGAAGAACAAATGTGAATTAATTCCGTACAACCGGTTTTAAAATAGGTACCTTATTTGTGTGCGCGTGCAAATGTTAGAATCTATGCCAAAACTTAAGAACAGGCCAGTGAGAAATGTGATGTAGTCAAATTTGGCTTTTACATAACTAGTTTGCACAGATGACGTGCTAGCGCCATCCAGGCAAACGGAAAAGAACACTGCTTTCGCAAAACTGCTTCAAGACATGAAGCTTGCCCGCTTCGCATGCCGTCTGCAACCTGCTAGTGAGTTTGGCGGTCAGAGCACCTGGGACCGCAGCTACTAGCAATCGGTGGGCCCGTAGTCACCGGATTGCCGTCAACTGTGCATTGCCTGTTACATAAGCTCGCGACTGATCGTGATTAGACTCCAGACTAACATGTTGATGCAGCCGCAAGCCTTTCAACTCGAGTAGCCACAAACACTCACTTATCTTTCGTAACAAGGTGGCTGGGAGCGCATCGCCGAAACACATAAAGAACGTTCGAGAAACTAATCCACTCTCACTTCTAATAAATTAATGGTATCACTCAGTCTGTCGTTCTTACTCCGAGAAGGAACAAAAAAATGCTTAGCATCGTGATAAAGATACGGCAGTTATATTTTACCGACAACCTCTTCACCACATCCACGAAACCTGCACTGGGACAACGTAAACAAACCGGGAGCATCCTTCAAGATGGCGTCCGCTGCCCAGTGTAGCCAGCTGGATCTACTTTTTTCTCACCTTTGTCAGAGGTTTTTAAAGGTTTCTATAGACCTTTGCAGAAATTGCTTTCTCCGCGCTGCCATCTTTGTCTGTTGGACTGTGGAACGACATCGGAGCATCCGCTGTTGATCTGCTGTGCGGTATATCGTACGCTGCGTACGCGTCCACAGCTCAGTGACTCAGCATGTTTTCGCCCGGGTGATAAGCAATTCAAATGTCTATAGTGTTTTGAGAAGGGTCTAGTGCGCGAATATAGACAAGAGACATGCGATCGTTTACCGGAGATGAGGATCAAGTGGGGGGTGGCGGAGTGATGTAACTTACTTGGTAAAAAGAGTAAGCAATATACAAAAACATATCTTAAGTATGCGCCAATAACCAAAGTAAGCCAGAAAAAAAACGGGAAGGGGCTTCCATAGTCCATTTGGTCGGGCAATAAACATAACGCGATGGGAGAAATTCTATGTTTTTATGGTGGCGCAATGCCTTACATTATTAGCGATGGATACTCTACATTCTTCTTTGCAGAAGAATATGCAATACGCCCGTAGACGTTTGGACAATGTTCTTCGTCTTAAATTGACCGAAAAACGCTCGCACTCAAATATGACGAGCAGACAGCCAGAGGCTGCAAGTTCCACGCGTTACGACGGCGTTATGGCGGCTTTCCACTTATCTTTATTTAACTTCATTGCATACGTCCATGATTGCTATCCCCGACCTGTGTAAACTGTGCTTAGGAAACACAAATTGGTGCTGTCCAGAAAGGACGTGATACGCCCTCTGGCGCACATAACTCTGCAGTTTGCCACTTTCGTTAACCCACAGTGTCCGATAAAGGTGTTCATTCTTGCGTCCAATTGGTCGTGAGTAATTTGTAGTCCTATTTACATTGAAAAGTACTATCGATTAAATTCGAGGATCTGCGCGCCAACTCACCGATGTAAATACTGAGTACTTTTTTCTATCGTTAAGCCTAGCCTTTTGCTATAATCACCGAGCCATATATATATATAATATATATATATATATATATATATATATATATATATATATATATATATAATATAATATATATATATAACAGGGTGTTTCACGAAAGGTGGACAAATTCGATATTGCGAAAACTACGCGTCGCACAAAAACTACGCGTCGCACCAACAAAAAAAGGCTTGTGTCGTTTTGGTCCTGGGCCAGGGGCCTTTTTAGGAAAATTATTAAAGTCCGAGATAATTATATTGTTAATTATTTTTGCGTAATTAACTTTTTTCTTTTGGGTTTAAGGGCATGGTTTCAATTATAAAATTGCTCAGCATCGTCAAAAAACACTAAATCAACAAATTGCAGAACGATAGAAAGCACGCGAAGCATTTTACGGCTTTCTGAAAAACCGTACGAATTCGACGGGTTTTAAGTTTCGGTTTGTTATCGGAGCGCAACTCCGCCCCCGCGGCACCACGCCCCGTGGAGAGATAGTGCAACCAGCCTCCGCTGCGTCGCGCGATGACAGCGCAGCAGAGGTTGGATGCGCTATCTCTTCGCGGGGCGCGATGCTGCCGGAGCGGAGATGCGCTCCGATAACAAGCCGAAACTTAAAACCCGTCGGATGCGTAGTTTTCAGAAGGTCAAATGTGCATGTTTTTATCGTTCTGCAGTTCGTTGATTTAGTGTTTTTCGATGACGCTGAGCAATTTTCTAATTGCCTTTAGACACAATATTTAAAAAGTCAATTACGCAAAATAATTAACAATTTAAGTATCTCGGACTGTATAGCATATTTATCGTGAAACAGCCTCTATATATATATATATAATTTTTTTTTGCTGTAGGTTTTTAAATAACGGAATCGTCGATTGGCGGGTCCGTCAGCTCCATATTATGGAGCGGTGCGTCATAATGAGTGAGAAGAAGAGCGTGCGCACAAACCACGCTTATGTGCGAGCTTTGTCTGCCTAGGCCCTCTGCTGACTGAACACTGCCCCTGCCCTTTCCCTTTTGGGGAAACCCACGGTCGCTTAATCACTGCCACTTCGCAACGGCCTGCCGTATCACCAAGGAGTTTCGTTTAAGCAGCGATACAGCCGAGGCTTACTGAGCTCGTCACTGGAGGCGTAACACTTTTGCGTTGCTCGGAGCTCACGCCGTTCCTGCTTGTTAGACACTTGCTACTGTGTCCACTATTCAGCGCCACAAGACTAAATACCACTCACTGCGGCCACCTTGAGCTCTTTCGTTTTCCACCGGCAGAAAGAGCCACTGGACTCTGATTCAAAGCGTTGCGAGAATCAGAATCAAGCAGCCCTGGTAGAGCTATCCGCCGCAGTGGCTGTGTGCAGTCAGAGGAAGAGCCTATGAGATGACGCTCGCACATGGACGTGCTTTGTGTGCGCACGCTCATCCTCCCCCTCATCGTTTTACCATTCCCGTGATACAGCGCTGACCGGCCATTAATAAATAATTGTGGCGCTGTAAGTGAAGTTTTTTTCTTATAACCCACTTTTTTTCAGCTGTCGTTCGACTCCGAAAGTACCGAGGCACTGAAAGAAACGAACGAAAAAAAACGCGATAACAACTTGTGCGGTTGCGATCGTCATCTTCGCGGCCGTCGTAGTATCAGTGGCTCTCCTTTACAACCTTAGAGGTCCAACCTACAAGAAACTGTCCACCGTCACTTATACGGAGGAGCGTTCGAAGGAGCCTGCATGCTCTGGTTCAACTTGCAGCAACGCGGAAAACATCCTAATAAATATCATGAACCATACCGCCGACCCCTGCGACAATTTTTACAACTTTGTGTGTGCCAACTATCGAGGCTCGTCGGGCAATATAATCGGCCAAATGACCGTTGATATGCTGCGTGAGGTTCACACAAAGTTATCTAACACCAATATCAGAAATCGTGGACAAAGCGCAGCGGAAAAAGCCGCTGGTTTGTATGCTGCTTGCAACAAACAAGGATTATCAGGCACTAACGACGAAGAACCATTGAAGGTGTTCATCAAGGGACTGGGCTTGTCAGTAGCGAAGGACACTCAGGGGGGACGCTCTGGACAAAATTATTTTACTCGGATTGAAATACAACCTCCAATCGGTATTGTCCCTCACACTCACAGACTGGGTCCCTTTACGGGGGAGACGGCAGATGGAGATTACTTTCGGTTCTCCTCAAATGACCTGGTTTCGACAAAGGCAATCACTTTCAGAGAATACACGCGCCAATGTTTACAGAAGATTTGTAAACGTTTTAACGGGCAGAGAAACGAATCTGAAGGCAATCGAGGCCATTAACTACGCTGAAACAGCAGCAAGCGTCGTTCTGAAAACCGTGCAACAGAAGCATCAAGATCAGTCCGTTTATGTCAGAGCGAGCCTGATTCATACTTACACTCCAAACGTGCCATCAAGGAAATGGGGACGCCTCATCTCAACCCACTCAGGAAATGTCTACCAAACGTCGGACCAGCTTGCTGCAAACCTCAGAGCCCTGGCCTACCTTGATATTCTTTACAGGAAAATCGGAGACGTCGGAGTAAACCGTCTCGTCGTCTGGGAAATTCTTCGACAACTTGGGCCACTCACGTCCCCGTCCATCGCTGGTCTTTTAAAACCAAGCTCTCGCAGGCAGTTGTGCCTGGATGCCGTCATCCAAGCTATGGAGATTCCAGCCTTATCCGTATATTTATTCGGCGCCGTTACACAGGCGGCAATACGCTCGGCCGATGTCATGCTGAAACGTATTCAAGCCTCTGTACTTCAAGAAATTAATGACGCTACCTGGCTGGATGATTTACCCAGATCGGTCGCCTTGCAAAAAGTGCAGAGTATGACAAAACACGTGGGATACCCGACACATCTACGCACGGAAGAAGATCTGAATACGTTTTACGAATATTATCCGGATGTTCAGGACAAATTTCTTGATCATTGGCTGAATGCAATGGAAAGAAACATGGAATGGCTACATCCGAGACGAAAAACATTTCCTCTTCCACCTCACGCCGGCCAACGCCAAGTACGTCCCAATGCGAAATATTATGGTCATCTTGGCATCAATCATACGGCCGCCCGTGTACGCACTCGAAGGACCGGACGGATTCAACTTTGGGGGTCTAGGCAACGTCATGGGTCACGAGATTATGCACGCTTTCGACGTGGAAGGCAGCAAGAGGGACGCTGCAGGAAGACTCATACGCTGGTGGACTCCGCGTGCTTGGGAGTATTTCGAAAACAAGACACTCTGCTTGAGGAGCTCTCACCAGACGGCCTCTCAGGGCCGGGCACGTTCTGCTCGATGCCACTCTCGACTCTGAGAACATGGCTGACTTCCTCGCCCTCTCGTCCGTTTTCAAAGCGTTCCAAAAATACCAGGACACTAGGCGCTTCCCTAACCTGACTTACAATTCAAGTACAGCTCTTCTTCATCGCCTCGTGTCTCAAGTTGTGCTCCGCTCCAGGGGGCGGCGCTGGCCACTATGCAGCACCTCAACAACGCTGCAATGTCCCGCTCATGAACACGGTCGCGTTTGCTAAAGCATTCCAGTGCGCTCGGAATTCGCCAATGAATCCTGCAAATAAATGCAGCTTCTGGTCGTATATCGTGCGCACTATTTGTTACACCGGGATTAAGCTCAAAATCAATGGGCATGCTCTATTGTCATAATTCTCCTTCAGCTTTTCCCGCATTCACACCTTTTTCTTTTCAGGCGTAATCGAGTCTGAAATTAAGTTTTGTACGTTAGAACTTCTGAGCTATAACGCAAAATATATTGACGCAAATCGCACACTCGGACAAAAAGGCCCAAGTGGATTTTTATACAGTAATATTCAAATTTGATATTTCTATTAAATTCCTTCCCAGGATGTAGTATCGGCACCCCTGTGTTTGTAGTGGGCCCTCGTGTCACGGTGCTTCAGTTGCTCTGGTGGTGTGGAAAACATTTGTTTAATTAATATCGAGATGTCTGGCCCAATTGTTGTTACGTCGGACCAGGGAGTTCAGTAGCGGTCATAAGATAAAACGCCCATCACAGAGGCTCCGCTGGGCAGTCACCGCGCAGGGAGCCGGCCCAGGTCATAAATATTCGATGTCGCTAATCCTTGATCGCGGTCGTCTTGTGTCGCACATTCCTTCAAATAGCAGGAAGGCTACGCAGGGCAGCAGGATTAATTGATCATAATAATGTATATCTAATATTATTTAAATAGGTCTCCTTATATTGCAGACATTTTCTTCGTGAGTCCTTTTAATTTCTTCAACATTTAACAGGTACAGATTTACATATTTAGTTCGGCCAATACATAGTGACGCATTCACGAAGACCGCCATTACTACAGATGACCCCTGTGCTTAGAACATTACGCGCAATGTTCTTTTATCATGTTTCCCTGCACAAACATCGCGTCGCAGTGTCTTTTTGAAACATTTTGGTCAGTACGTCTATAGTAAAATACTCTAACTTAAATCCATTTTTTGCACGTGAACATGGGCCTTTGCTCTGCAAGATGTGGGCCTTATAGACATATACGGCAAAAGAGGAGCGGCATATCACCCACAGATGACCTGTTGTACCAGCGCATATATCGCAATCACAATACATTTATGCGGGGTTATCAATGCAGTTTCGCTAGGCCTCCCATACAAATAAGTGTAAGTTATATCCCAAAGTTTTCGTGAAAATTACCTTTTATAAAAGGTGCGCCTTATACAACGGTACGACCAATAGACTGAAAAATATGGTATGAATAAATAAATGAATATATTCTCGGAGCTGACAGTGAGCAGTCCATGCGAACAACGTGTAGTGTTTTCCCAGGTGACAGCCAACTTAGTCCAGTGGGCAGATATATCCATGGAGAGTAAAGACGGGAGCAGAACATGGCGAACCCTCGGGCGCTGAAAATCGTCGTTCCCGAGAGAAATAACGAGAATGAAAGCGACAGAAGAGCAGGGCAAACAGAGCACACGAAACATTGTTCGTTTTGCCGCGACGAGTTGAAGTTGCTTGAGCGGGTGTACACCTTCATTTAGTTTCATAAAATGTGCAATTCTGATGTTTTTCTGTAAACTAAGCTTAAATATAACACTGTACAGACCTTACAGGTAATGTTTTGGGGCCCATCAAGATCGCCAACTAGGATTGCCAATGTCCCCATCTATGTCCCACCATGTCGAAACGGCCCGAATGCATAGAACCTTTCCCTC
>JAZHYW010003756.1:0-64062 GCA_037355805.1 Ixodes ricinus | reverse complement strand
GTCTATAGTGTGTATTCTACAATGAGCAAGGAGATCAGTTTTTCAAAAAAATTGTACCGGCAGACGTCTCTCATTGGTGGTGCCAATCAGTTTATCAAACGACGTTACATCAACACAGAGTTGCATTGACACGCTATGTTTCATCGACATATTGTTTTCCAGATAACTACGATTACCTCTTTTGCAATAAACCAACCCAGACTGTCATCGTGAATGGCGTATACGGGTGGGCCAAGTGGGTTAACATTTTTGTAATGTGCCGTCGCCGACTGTCACCGTGAGGCGACATGAACGGGTCAGCTGGCCAGTGATATACGCGCGACGAAAGGTTCCTACAGCGTGCAACTCACTCAACCAGTGATCGTGATATGTTATTGTCAACGACACGTGTGTCCATCAAACCTGTATGCCCAAAAAGTTGTCTATAAAGCGTGTTTCCACGAAACGCCGGGAAAATGAGAAAGTCAGTATTCTACCGGAACTTGTCATATGATTTCAGAGAGGTAATGGCAGTCGAGTGTCGGTACAATTTCCCCAGTTTCCAAGCAATCAGGAAGAGTACCCGTGAAGAACGGTGAATTGTTTCAGTGAATTATCTTACTGAAAAAAAGAAAAACATTTGACACCTGTATCACAGTAAAATGATTCATGCCGTAACACTTTAGCCATTCCGGTCAGACGTTTGTCAAGCGGGCACACGTTTGAGCCTTACCAGACACCCGTTTGAGCTATGCCGGTCGCCCATTTATGGCGAACGGGACCCTCGTTTGGGCAAACGGGGCACTCGTTTGATCAAATGGGGCACTCGTTTGCGCAACTGGGTCACTCATTCGGGTAAGTGGGTCGCCTGTCTGTTGAAACGGGTTATCATTTTGCACGAGAGGGTGACTGGTGGCCGTGCAACTGCACCGGTTAATACAACGGCTCTCCCGTTGCGCGGTGAGCCCGTTTGATATTGAAGTACAGAGCGGCGGCACGGGCACGGCTGTTTGTTTCGCATGTAGTCTCGAGAAAGCGGTCTTGAATGTCAGTGCACATGGCATCAGTGAAGGCAGAGTAACGATGTAGCAATCGCGACGCGAGAGCCGAATGCGCCTCGATTTGGCTGACCGTGCTCACTCTGCTAAAATGGGAGGGGGTACCCTCGAGCACTTTTAGCATGCTGAAGCTGCAGGACGCTGCTTTGTCCCCGCAAATCCTTTGCCCTTCGACCACGTGCGAAGCAGTTGCAGCGCTTGGCATACCGTACGTAGTCCCTTTCAACAACCGTTGGCGCATCATCGCAACCTTCCATCTATGAGCTCTGGCGGTTCATCGTCGCAAGGATGAATGCGCGCGGGGCTTTAAAAAAATGAAAGTCATTTACAAAACTCTGTAATGCGAAATTAAAGCATTGCTCATGAGGTATTTTTATACTGCGATATAATTTGCTAAATAACTTGAGGAAGAAACATCTTTATACACAAATACAGGCCTCATACTGCTGCGTGCATATATAGATATTTATATAACTCAATTAATTATTTAATATAATATTAATATAAGGAGGAAGAGGAGGCGAGATTACGGAGGAGCCTCCGTTCTTCCTCGGCCTCCGTAACCAAGGGACGAGCAAGAGGTTATAAGGACGAGAAGAAGAACCCTCCCTACTTTCCCTGCTCCTCCTCCTCCTCATCCTCCTCATCCTCCCCTCCCCCTCTTTCTCCTACTTCGGTTACGCCGACGGCGACGGTGACGGCGACCCCGACGCCGTGAAACCCGGGAACGAGTGCCTAAGAGCTGCGTTCTGATACTCGGATACAAGTCCCGACAATGAACCGCCGGCTTTCGCCGCCTGCCAAATGGCGCCAGAAAGGTTTTGATGCTTCACTGGCGGTGTGCCGAGCCCGGTATTGTCTCCACAAGCTTTTGCAAGGCAAAGTATTCTCAACGCCAAAGCAGCCTCGTGGAACATCAGCAATCTAACGGTGCTCGAACGTCCCGCGCTTATATTTCAGCGCAACGAGTGATGCCGGCCAGACCGAGGTGCAGTCAGCTCTTGCGTGGAGATTGCTACGGCGTTGCGCCCTCAGCACTGATGACGTGTGCGCTGACATTCAAACAGCTTTCGAGAGACTGCATTCCGGTCAAATAAATGATTCTATAGCGTGATACGGTGTTGCGACAATGTGTCGAAAGTAGTACTCACCTCGACACGGGCGTAAGCAGCAGAGTTATGTCCGTCGACGCCCGCATCGAAAGAAGAGTCATTTTTGTTGCTACAGTAATTAAAACCTCTGCGCTGTAAACTGTTAGCTAAGTTACCTAACTTCAGCCTTTTTAGATGAGCATTGTCTTCCAGACGATGTTTACCGTCGCCGACAAGCCATGCCGCAACTCACATGACTGCAGTGACCTCATTAGTACGCTGGACAGAAGTGCAAAACCATGTAATGACTTCTACACGTTCACGTGTGGATCTTTTAAGGGACCAGGAACTGACGTCATGAGTAAGGTGAGTTTCGACTTTCTATCAAGGCCTCTGGGCAAGTGCCACAACTTTATACATGCGACTCAACCGCAACTTGACGTAAATTGCCGTACTTTAGGGATCTCCGGAAATTGCTCTCACCGGCAACCGTAGTTCAGATACTTATTGTTGGCAAAAAATGCGAACAACGAGATGTGCTTTTCTTAGTTTGTTTGTGGCGTAAAGACCACCATTAGATCACCAATCATTACTATTTTAATATTTGCATTTCCCGTAAGAAAACAAAACGATCAACCGTATGACATGAAAACTACTTATTGTCTGCATGTGCCAGGCAGATTTTGTAACTCCTGGCCAATTCTCCGAGTTACATATTTGAATAGGTGTAGGTGTACACTGGAGTCGGCGCATTGCAATTTATAACATTATAGAACGTATAGCGCGTGTTTTCCATTTAAACAAAAAAAAATGTTGGGCAAGTTGGTCCAAAAACATTATTCAAAGCAAAACAGTGCGAAATGTTGACGGGCGAAGAATTGAAACCGACAGGACACAGCGTTCACTATCAGCTAAATGTGTATTGAGAAAATCATAGAGGGCATCAACATTTGCTGCGATGAAATCAACAGTATAAAATTCCTCCGAGAATACAAAACAAACGTTATCAATGTTCAACATAACACCAACAATTGGTTGTTGAGGGTGTTAATGCTCACCATCACCTAAATATGAATAGTGAGCGCTGTGCACTATTAGGTCTTGTTTTTTTCTTTTGTTTTTTAGCGTTGCATTTGTAGTATAGAAGTGTTTCATAGGTATTTCAAGGCTTGTATTAGGGTACATGCTTAACAGCCAGAAAAAACTCCAAACACAAGACCATGAAAAAATAAAAACAAAAAACTTCAACGCATGTTCTTTTATAAAACACCCAATATTTTTGGTTTCTGAAAGGACACGACATATATCATTCCTCAGTATTTGCTTAGGAACAGTACCTGAAATAGCCATGCACTTACACCACTGTCACACTGCAAAGTTCGGTTAATTATATCGAATTACAATGCAATGATCGGCCAGTCAGCACACGCCACTCCTGTAAGTTCGTGTTTTAGTTGAAAGGCTGGAAGCATGAACGCCAGTGAGTTTTTAGAGAAAAATACATTATAAATAGGTTAGGAAAACTTTGTGAGCTATAGGATTGTCACCTTCTCACGAAATATAACGATTACACTTAAATTGTTTTTGCATTCACTGAAGTACGTTGAATACCATTTAGAGGTTAACACTAATCACCATAAGCAAATAGCAAAATAAATGTAACGTTTACTTCCTGCGACCTTTTTATATAGAATACTTTACGCCCTGCAGTTAGTGCATCACCTTATATAAATATTTTGTGTGATTTATTCGAGCATTGTGAAGTTTTCCTTTTACAACCAATCCTTTGAGTCCAACGCAACGGCAGACGATGATTTTCAGCACATAACCTTACCACTAGAATAATAAAACATACTGCCACGGCTAAAATAGTCATGCGGTGAAGTCATCGTTAACATAACATATAGTGTAGAAGGATTTTACTTTGATTGCAACAGAATAAAAAGTCATACATAGTGGAACCTGAGACTGAGGTATGCAAGGAAAACTTCGAGGACGAGAAAAGAGGACTAGACACCGTCTCAAACGCAGCTAAAGATTTTTATTCCGTGCCCTCCTTATATATACATCCTCGATGTCGCCAAACTTCCCATAAACCGCAAAGACCTCAATAGGGTTCACTTTGACACAATAGTACAGACAATTGAAACCTCACAGCAACCAGGGATCACTTCGGTCACAAGCCATCCAACTGAGAACAACAGGGGCACTCAAAGAAACAAAACCACGAAACCGAAAAAAGATAAGGACGTCATTCTTTCCTCGCTCTACTAATCCACAGATCACTCAAAAGGGTTCACATTCACCACAATTGCACCGAGCTCACAGATCTACAGTACACTCCGGTCACAAACCATTCAACTGAAAACAACAAAGGCCTTCCAGCGAAACGAAATCAGCAACCGGACATCCACTAACGATAAGAAAGGCAATCTTTCCTCCCTCGCTTAACATAAAAATAAAAAAAATGCTGAAGGAAACACGTCTACACAAAAAACAACCGGTTAAATCTTGAGAAACACCTTTGATTCATCCGTGAGGACCATGGATGGCTGACTAATGCAGTTTCCTGACGCTTTTATCCGGATCGTCTCTCTGACTACCCGTTTTACGTCATTCCTTTCCCTGTGTAACACTTCTGTTTCCGACCACTTTGCTTCACAATTATTGCACTCCTGTAAATGTTTAGCAATTTCTGAGTTTGGTGCGTTGTTCTTAACGTTGCGCTTATGCTCCGTAAGTCTATCATTGAGGCACCTTGACGTCTGGCCTACATACTTAAACCCGCACTCTAGAGGTATTTCGTAAACAACGCCATTGTCACACGGAACCGATCTCTCATGATGTTTTTTCGAACATTCCGCCTCTGCCTTCTGGAAAGGTGTCCACCTACTCAATTTGAAATCCGAAGAGAATATTACATCTATTCCAAACCGTCTGGCACAAGCCTTTAAATTGTGGGATATCTCATGGAAGTAAGGAACAACTGCGCTACGGTTCCTTACATTCCTTACCACTTTCTTGCCACTGACCTCAATCGCCAGCTGTCTACTTACGAACGCTTCTTCATACCCCGCATCCTCCAACCTCTCGTAATGCCTTTTTAATGCCTGATCCATGAAATGGATGCATGATTTTTTTAGTGAATTTTTAATTAAAGATTTCACGATTCCTGCTTTTACAATTTTTGAATGACAACTCTGCCTTGGCAATATCGGTTTGGGTGACAATTTCCCATACTCCCAACACAACCCATTCTCTAAGTGAATTCTCAAGTCTAGGAACTGCAGAACTCCTTTGTTCGGCTTTTCTGTGGTGAACCTCAGCTCCGGGGCCGTTGCTCTGATTAAACCTTCGATTGTAGCCGACAGCCCATCTTTGAATGTGCAAACAATTATATCGTCCACATACCTTCTGACAATTGCATGTTCTGGACCTATTTCATTTATCCTGTCAAACACCACACTGTCTAGCCTGTTTAGGTAGATTTCTGATAAAATCGGAGCGACTGACGAGCCTATACATACCCCTTCTTTTTGTATGTACAAGCGATTGTTTAGCTCTACCACCGTAGACTGTAAGTAAGTATCTAAAATGGTCAAAAAACCCTCTACCGATACCCCCGCGCTCGACTGAAAGCTGACTAGGTTAAGCTCTAACACTTCTCTCACCGCGCTCATCAACCTTTTTTTCTCCAGTGAATAGTAAAGATCCTTTATGTCCATAGAAACTACCGAACACCGTTTGCCGTGATTGACATCCAATACACTGATCAACTCCTCTGAGTTTCTCAACGACAAAGACTTATCCAAGCTAACCATTTCCAACCCTTTCTGCAGAAATTTAGACACCATTTTCTGCCAAGACCCATTTTCGTTTACCACTACACGAAAGGGCATTTCCGGTTTATGATCTTTTAAAAAGTACTTAACACTGAGCGTCAAACCTGGCTGACCCAATACGTTTTTTGCCACCTTATCTAGTTCCTCATCCTTTAAGACTGTACAAATGCTTGCCCTTAACTTCTTTAGATTTCCTTCCCATCTCTCAAACAACGAATTCATTGCTGCCTCCGATTTTTCCTGAAACACTGCCATAGGGAGGACGCCGAACGTTCCCGACTTGTCTGTTTGAACTAACTTAATTGAACTTCCCTTCAACTCTTTTTTCACTTTGTTTATACCGCCGAAATTCCTCTTTTCCTTAGGATACTCGCTTCCTGACTTCCTTAGGATACTTGTTTCCTGACTAATGCAGGAAACTGCATTAGTCAGCCATCCATGGTCCTCACGGATGAATCAAAGGCTGTTTCTCAAGATTTAACCGGTTGTTTTTTGTGTAGACGTGTTTCCTTCAGCATTTTTGTTTGTATGTTAAGCGAGGGAGGAAAGATTGCCTTTCTTATCGTTAGTGGATGTCCGGTTGCTGATTTCGTTTCGCTGGAAGGCCTTTGTTGTTTTCAGTTGAATGGTTTGTGACCGGAGTGTACTGTAGATCTGTGAGCTCGGTGCAATTGTGGTGAATGTGAACCCTTTTGAGTGATCTGTGGATTAGTAGAGCGAGGAAAGAATGACGTCCTTATCTTTTTTCGGTTTCGTGGTTTTGTTTCTTTGAGTGCCCCTGTTGTTCTCAGTTGGATGGCTTGTGACCGAAGTGATCCCTGGTTGCTGTGAGGTTTCAATTGTCTGTACTATTGTGTCAAAGTGAACCCTATTGAGGTCTTTGCGGTTTATGGGAAGTTTGGCGACATCGAGGATGTATATATAAGGAGGGCACGGAATAAAAATCTTTAGCTGCGTTTGAGACGGTGTCTAGTCCTCTTTTCTCGTCCTCGAAGTTTTCCTTGCATACCTCAGTCTCAGGTTCCACTATGTATGATCTACACCAGCTCGCCTGCACTTTGACTATCTTTTCGAATAAAAAGTGCTTGGCTGGCACCTGACTCCTGCTTTCACTATCTTGTCACGAATGACCAATGAGGAGGAAGAAAAAAACAAAATTAACTGAAGATTTATTTGGGACGAGCTTGTGCCTTAAACGAAAAAGAACAAACGTCGAGAAAGCAACCGCGAAAGTCGACGGCGGCAGCAGCAAGCGACGGTGCGTCGACGTAACAGCTGGCTATTGCGAGAAAGAATCAATGAATCGGCAATACGGCGCTCGGCTTTTTGTCAACTGTTCTTCTCATCTCGAATATTCGACCGTGAACATTTGGGAACGAGATAGGGCGAAATTGACTAAGCAAGGTCATTTTGCCCTCCCTATTGTTTACGATCGGTGTAAGAGTGTACGCGAACCTTCCATTTGAACTAGAAGCATATCTTTTCAATCATGCACGCGGCGTTACTCCCCTCTTTAAAAGCGCATCACCCCGATGCAACACAAAAGAAAACAGACCATTGTTAAGCTGAAAACGACCTCTGGAAAACGAAAGTCCTCAGTTCTACCAAGCGTGGTACGGCTTGAGTCGAACCACGTGAACCACCTGGCTCATGGGGCGGCATAGCGTCCTGCATGGTCGTTACTTTCCGACCACGTACCAGCTGGCAAGGTGTAAGTCCAGTCGTTTATTGAACTGCCGTGTTGTAGGCAAACGTAATGTAGGGTAAGACCTCGCCCACGTCTTGTGCTTTATGTTGACGTACATGGCGATCATGTCGGCGATGGTATTGTTTAGCCGTTCCGTCAGCCCGTTTGTCTGTGGATGGTGCCCCATTGTTCGACGGATGCTGGTGTGGTTGAGCCAGATGATCTCTTGAGTTAGCCGTGCTAAAAATGACGACCCTTGGTCTCTAATCAGTACTTCGGTGGTACCGTGCCTGACGACGATGGCCTCGACGAAAAATGTGGTTTCTTCCACAGCGGTTCCCGACGGGAGTGCTTTTGTCTCTCCGCACAGCCGTCCTCAAAATGATCGTGAACATTTCGCCGTCACACAGTGAGCGCGCACGCATAAAGAACGATTGCGCTGTTACGAAAACACATGCTACTCCCTTTTGCATGTCAGTTCGAATAAGGCAGGGCGTGCTGTTTCATATATCTATTAAAATTGCGCGGTCAGTGTGGATGCCAGCTTTCACGCGCTCTCCGTGTTTCTGACCTCGAGTCGTGCTCTAGTTTTTCGTCAAGACGAAAATGATCTTGTTTTTTTAGGTGCGCAGGAATTTACATAAAAACACACGAATTTGTTTATCTATTTTTAAATAACGACATTACTCCAAAGACATATATTCATTTCCTGAAAACACATTTCTCTTAAAAAATAGAAAAAAAAACAAAACAAAAACACGTTGATTTTTGCTAGTAATAAACCAGTTTAAGACATCTAGACTCAACTTCCTTGATTTTATTTTGTGCTTCTTAGTAGCGGGTCATGCCAAAGTGCGTCCTGAGGGTGCAAACTATTCTCAAACGAAGAGAGTGGAGAGCGCTTCGACGATTTCGGTGCGTCCCCGCAGTTGGTTCCTCTCGGCTTCCACGGCATGCCAAAGGTCGTCGGCGCGTGCACAGTAGAGTGATTGCTTCGCTCAGTTCCGATTTCATAAGTCCCCAGATGTGATCCATGATGCTCATATCAGTGCCTTTCGGAGGACATGACATCTGTCAAATATAACGCTTCTCCAAGAGTGTCCGCGCACTGTCGGTGGTGTAAACTGGAGAGATGTGTTGCTCGAAAAAAAATATGTCTACCAGGAAACGGCTTAGTGAGATCCTATGGAAGCATACTGTGGTCCAGGACGCTGCAGTAGTTTTCACAGGTCTGCCTTTCTTCAATTTTCTCCAGTGGTACAAGTCCTTTATAGGAAACAGCTCCCCAGAGATTCAGAACACAACCGATCAATCAGTTGCTGCGACTTTCTTAAGAAATTCGGGTCATATCTGGAGCCGCCCGGCCGCCGTACTCGTCACTTCTAATCCCAACGAGTCGTAAACGGGGATTCACCAGAAAAAAACACAACGCTCACGCAGTCTGCAAAGGCTTAAGAGTTGCCTCTGGCAAATGGTGACCGCTGCCTCTCGTTTGCTTTGATGAGCCTATGCTTTCGGGCAGCCATCCGTCTCTTGAACCCAGCCGCCGAAAACCTTTTATAAATTGTAAATATACTTACGTGAGGGCTTTAAACATTGCAAACATATCGGGTCGACAGAAACAGGTCGACTGCCATGGCGGCCACAATCGCCTGAGCCTGGTATGGTGTTGTCCCACGAGGACATCGATTGTGCAGCGCGTCCGCAATGTGGCTTTCGATATTGTAGAACTTGTATATTCGATTGGCGGTTTTCAATGGGCACTGCACCAAATCGGCGATGGATCTTTGGCTATAATTTATCATCTACAGTTGTATAATAAGGCGGTGCTCTCCTTCGGCTACGCGTGACATTTCAACAGCAGTTTTCTAATGAATACATTTCGAGTAAGCGCCCCATTTCTATGCAAGCCAGACTTGCCCTAATATTGAGGCGATACAAACACATATTTCATTAGATAAGCAAAAAGCACCGAGAAATAACAGGGACACAGATGAAGGGAAACAGGACAAGGCGCACTCTCAACTGAAGTTTATCGAAAATTCACACGTTATATAACCACAAAAAACCCGTTTACCCTATTTGCTCAGCCCGCGTTTCAAAAATTCATACTCATTCATAGATAAAGAAAGGGACGTGTCACTTATACATTTCTTCTCCCTGGTCCTAATTTCAAACGCCTCGTGCAACTCCCGCGACACTTTATCTTTGCACCTTGCCAAAACCTTTGTGTCATTGAAGGCCGAGGTGCACGAGCATCTATTACAATGAATTGCAATGTGCCCCGAAGGCGTCGTTCTTGTAGAGGCAGCGTGCTCGCGGGTGCAATCCTTGACGCACCTGCCCGTCTGGCCCACGTATGTCATCCCACACGTCATGGGGATTTCATAGACGACGCCAAAGGCGCATTCCACGTATTTATTTCGGTGCTTTATAGTGCACGGATCTAAGACAGCTGTGAGGAATTTATCGGGCGACAAAGTCGCGCCATCTTAATGGGCGCTAAAAAAACTACCGCTACATTGTAGCGCTGGGCTACCTTTTTTTAGATTGTGCATGACATTGTGCATATAGGGAATTACAACAGGCCTCGAAATCGGTTTATCGCTGTTTGATTTCTGATTACATTTAATATTTTCATTAAGCTTTCTGCCACTTCACCCAAAGACCTCAGCGGAAAACCAGCCATCTGCTGGCGTTCTATCTGATAATCGAAGCTGCCTTGCGCACTGTGCAAACATGGCTTTTTAGGAAGCCCCCAGGCACGAACTGGCTATGCCTCTTTTCACAACCTTCGAGTGGGCGGAATCAAAAGGAAGGATGCCCTTCTTTGGTCGATGTGCATACTTCCAGCAAGCATGGTCCCCAAAAACGATAGCTGGAGGTCCAAGGATTGCAGTCTGCTTTCTTTCGGTAATTTATGCGTAAATGTTAACCCGGAGCAACACAATTTAAACACGTCTAGCAACTGAGAGGCTTCACTGCAAGGAGGCCCCACCGAGCGGCTGAGGACGAGGAAATCATTGACGTATCTGAAGATCTTCGCATTGCCATCGTTCGAAATCTTCAAAGCAATGTTTTTTTCACAGCTGCCTAAAAATGTCGCACAAAACAGGTGCAACACTGGACCCGATGCATAGTCCTTTTCTTTGCACATAAAGACTGCCTTCGAATGACACAAACATATGTTTTAGGTAAAAGAACTAGGAGCTCAAGAAAGCTATCAACATTGATGCCCTAGGAATTCTGAAAAGCAACAACTCTGTTCTGGTCTATGCATTTCTCACCGCCGAGAATAGGGGTTCATGAGGAATCGAGTAAAGTAAATCATCGACGTCAATGGAAAACCCACCGCGTATACACTGGCTCCCTGCCTAAAAAATTCAATGACGCATTTTGAATTTCGCGCTTTGAACGGGTCATGCAGCTCAAGCACGCACAAATGTTTGCGCAGTAAATTACCCATGTGAAACTGCTAAGCGCCTCTTTCTGTAGCAATGGCCCTAAAGGGAACTTCAAGTTTATGCGTTTTAGCAGTAAAGAATATGCCGAGGTTCAATTTCTTGCTAGACGTGACGCTCTTTAGCAACCCCTATAGTTCCAATTTGCTGCAGAGCGTCAAGTCTAGCAAGATATTGAACCTCGACATATTCTTTACTGCTAAAACGCATAAACGTGAAGTTGCCTTTAGGGTCATTGCTACAGAAAGAGGCGCTTGGCAGTTTCACAAGGGTAATTTCGTGGTCAAACATTTGTGCGTGCTTGAGCTGGATGAACCGTTCATAGTGCGAAATTCAAAATGCGTCATTGAATTTTTGAGGCAGGGGGGCCAGTGTATGCGCGGTAGGTTTTCCATCGAAGTCGAGGATTTATTTTACTTCATTCCTCATGAACCCATATTCTCGGCGATGAGACAATGCATAGACCAGAACGGAGTTGTCGCTTTCCATAATTGTTCCTACATCAATGTTGATAGCTTTCTTGAGCTCCTGGTTTTTTACTTAAAACATACGTTTGTGTCATTCGAAGGGAGTCTTTAAGTGCAAAAGAAAAGGCATTTGCATCGGGTCGAGTGTTGCACTTGTTTTGTGTGACATTTTTTTAGGCAGTTGTGGAAAAACATTGCTTTGAAAATTTCAAACGATGACAGTGTGAAGATCGTGAGATACGTCGACGATTTCCTCGCCCTCAGCTGCTCGGCGGGGCCCCTTGGGAGTGAAGTCTCTCGGTTGCTAGACGTGTTTAAATTGTGTTGCTCGGGGTTAACATTCACGCATGAATTACCAAAATAAAGCAAACTGCAATTCTTGAACCTTGAGCTATCGTTTTGGGAAATCATGTTTGCTGGAAGTATGCGCCTGGATCCTTCCTTTTGATTCCGCCCACTCGAAGGTTGTGAAAAGGGGCATAGCCAGTTCGTGCCTGGGGCTTCCCTTAGAAAGTCATGTTTGCACAGTGTGCAAGGCAGCTTCGATTGTCAGATAGAACGCCTGCAGAGGGCTGGTTTTCAGCTGAGGTCTTTGGTTGAAGTCGCACAAAGTTTAATTAAAAATAATAAAGGTAATCAGAAATCTAACAGCGATATACCGATTTCGAGGCCTGTTGTAATTCCCTATATGCACAATGTCACGCACAATCTAAAAAGGTAGCAAATCGCTACAATGTACCGGTAGTTTTTTCAGCGCCCAATAAAATGGCGCGACTTTGTCGCCCGATAAATTCCCCAAAGCCGTCTTCAGATCCGTGCACTACCAAGCACCGAAATAAGTACGTCGAATGCGCCACTGACGTCGTCTATGAACTCCCCATGACGTGTGGGATGGCATACGTGGGCCAGATGGGCAGGTGCGTCAAGGATCGCACCCGCGAGCACGGGGCCTCTACATGAGCTACGCCTTCGGGGCACCTTGCAATTTATTGCAATAGATGCTCGTGCACCCGGGCCTTCAATAACACTAATATTTTGGCAAGGTGCAAACATAAAGGGTCTCGGGAATTACACGAGGCGTTTGAACACAGGACCAGTGCGAAGAAATGTATAAGTGACACGTCACTTTTCCTATCTACGAATGAGTTTGAATTCTTGAAACGCGGGCTGGAGCAGATAGGGTAAACGGGGTTTTTGTGGTTATATAACATGTGAATTATCAATGAACTTCGGTTGAGAGTGCGCCTTGTCCTGTTTCCCTTCACCTGTGCCCCTGTATTTTTTCGGCGCTTTGTGCTTGCAATGAACCAACTGGTCCAAATCTCCACTTTACTTCATTAGATAACATGCCTTTACTGAGGCTGACTTAAAGCTACACTTATAACACCCCCGTTTCCTACTTCCTTGTCATACAGGTATACTTTCAACCCTCAAGAGTGATCATCGACCATGCCGAAACGCGGAACATACAGAGGGGAATTTGTCGTCCAAAAAGCGCAGTTTGTGGCAGTTTGCTTATCGCAACCAGTACTTTCCAATTATAAAAAAAAAGAATCAGACGGGCCGCGGGCGGTTTTAAATTGCCATGTGAAACACGCCATCTCAACAGCTGCAATAATATTTGGTGTTGTGTGGATTTTTATACAGCGAGTCGTTGGTCAGCCTTTTTAAAGTTGCGACGAGTCACTCGCTGTAGATGAGCGATTTAGCCAGTGCAGTACAACCGCTAGCCTGGGGTCTTTAACTTGCGCCACGCAGTAGTGATACGCGACTGCACGCCTGTAAAATCTTAACAGCGCATCCGTTATTTCTGTGCAGGCGCTTACTTTTGCCGCGATTCGCGGAAGCGCCACTCGCTGAAGCTGGCAGTACCAATCGGTCGCAATCGGTCGCCGGCGGCCTGTTCTTGCTCATTTTAATGACGACTGCACCTTGTAAAGTAATAAGTCGCGACGATCATCCAGCGGTTTTCCTATCGTAGATGGTAGGAAGAGTCCCAGCAAGTCGATCCCGATCTGCAGGAACGGCGTAGTCAGGGCACTTATTGGCTCCAGGATTCCTGCCGACTTCATCGGCGGATTCTTGCGTTTTTTACATTCGCGGCACGATCAGGCGTAAAGGCGAACGGCCTTTGGGAGCCTTGGCCAGTAGTATTTTCCTCGAATCCCTGTAAGTGTTTTGCTGTAGCACAGGTGTACCACCATTGGAGCGTCATAGCATGCTTGTGATACTTCCACTCGAACACTCCCAGAAATAGACAGCAGCCACGACCATGTTGATCACGCCGAAGGTTTTTTTTTGTACAGTAAATTTTTTCGAACTGCGAAGGTTGCCAGAGATCCTGCGAAGACAGGGGGAAATGCAGTCCCTCGTCTCTCCAGATGACCGATGAGTGCACACAGCTCAGGGATCGTCTCGTTGAAGTGGTGCCATTTCCGAAGTGACCGCGCTGAAAACAATGTCGTCGTCGTCGCTGTCGTCGGTGCGCTCAGGCGTCACCTCGACTGATGCATTCGACAAACAGTCGACGTCGCTATGATCGTGGCCAGACTTGTGGGCCACACTCATGTCGATTGCTTTTAAGTCGAAGACTCTATTTTGCGAGACTTTCTGAGTTATCCTCTGGGTTTTCGAGCCAACAAAAAGAGAAGTGATCTGTGACTACTCGAAACGGCCTCCGTACATGTACGGGCGGAAGTTTGTGATGGCCCAGACAGCGACAAGACATTCCTTCTTGGTAGTTGAGTAATTTCGTTCCGCATTCGACAACGTCCGACCAGCGTAGGCGATCATGCCCTCTGTACCTTTCTTGAAGTTGGACCAGTACCGCGCCGAGTGCTTTATTACTGGTGTCCGAGTGAACGTTTTTTTTTCGGCTGATTGGTCGAAGTGGCCAAGAGTAGGTGGCTACTGGAGTCGTCGCTTTAGCTCGTCGGATGCCTCTTGTTCTTCTGCGCATTCTAATTTCACGGAGTCTTTCGTGAGAATAATGATGTATGTATGTATTTATATGTCCATGTATGTATGTATATATATATATTTTTTTTGCTATTTTTGATAGTGTGATAAACTGATTCAGTTCTTCAGGTTCTTTTTTTTGCTTAATGTTAAAAGTTGACAACTGAATATTATTATTTGATGTGTAGCGTGTCGCCGTGTGCCAATTGTAAGGCTGCAGAGGCCTTGTCAAGTCAAACTTTTGACTTTTTGCCTCCTGCAGCCTTCATCAGTTTCTGATTTGAAATAAAGGATTGATTGAGGTACGGGAGCGGGGCAAAAAGGTTGGCGAAATCCCGAACGAGCCGCCTGTAGTACGCGCGAAGTCCCAATAATCTTCGGACGAGCTTGTTGTCGGTGGAGGTTACAATGTTGCTACGGCGCAAATCTTTCCAGAATAAGGACGAACACCTTCGTTCCTTGCCAGTGACCTAAGAACTTCAGTTCACCGTAGGCGTACCGGCACTTTTGTCGGTTTGAGGTTGAGTTTGGTTGTCCTGATTCCTTGAAGAACAACGTGACGGCCATCGCAAGTGCTCGTCGAAGTTGGCCTTGAATTCCTCGTCTTCGTCAAGGTAAACGAGACAGCTCTGCCATTTGAGGCATGCCAGTACGATCTCCGTTAACGATGCAAAGTTGCCGGCGACGTGGACAGTCCAAATGGAATCGCCTTGAACTCGTAGAATCCACCGGGCTCGACGGAGGCAGTCTTCTTTTGGTTCTGATCGTCGACTTCCATCTGCTAGTAGGCCCGCTTCAGGTCCAGCGACGAAACGTTTCGGGAGTGGCTACACATCTTTTTTGCCACCGCGTTGATCCGCCTGTAGTCTACTCAGAATCGAAGCGCTTCAACCTTCTTTTTCGCCTGCAAAATTGGAGAGCCCCACGGGCTGCTTGAAGGCTGAATTATGTCATCGTTCAGCATTTCTTGCACTTGTCCATCAAGGGCCTTTTTCGATACTGCTGTAGCCAATCCTCAGTGTCTTCAAAAAGCTTATCATGGAAAGACGCCGGCGTAGGTGCAGTGACAGATAGGACACTGACGGTTGGTGTGGTTATTGTATCAGCCGGCCCTTGGCTGATAAGAAAGTCAGTCCGATACTGCTGGCTTGGTGAACGCAACAACAACCAAGGTTTATCTGGCACATAAATGGGTAAATTACTTGCGAAATTTAATTTAATTACAATTACAATTACTTTGCCTCCAAATTAGTTTAACTACAATTACGTGAAAAGTAATTAATTACAATTACAAATTACCTTTAAAAGTAAAACAATTACTTTACAATTACTTATTTCTAAGAGCGACCCGGCTGGGGCCGTATAACTTTAAACGAGTTGTATAGAATACAAAGTATTTGTTCATTCCTTACTCCAATGTTCACGTATTGTACTTTCTTTTTTATGAATTTTGTAAAATGCATGATGGAACTTGACAGTATGGGCAATGAAGCACTTCGTTCTTATATTTTTAATAAATAATAATATATTAGTTCATATGCTGGAAGATGCCATATCTCTAAAGACAAAATTGGGTTGGCACATTTTGTTAGCCAGTCAAATAAAGATGTGACAATTATTCTTATTAGAATATTTTACAAGTTTGAATATAAAAGTAAAATCCACAAGCGCTAATACGACCACATTAACATACAAACATCATGGTATTGTAAATTATTCACATTGAGTTGAAATTGTAATCGCTCAAAAATATACAAGTACCGAACCGGGGTTCGCGAATCATTGGTGACAACATTCTGAGGTGCAAAGTCAGTCTCCAAAGTGCTTATGCAAATAATAATCGAAGCAAAACCAACACGAAATAAACTTTAAAAAAGTACAAATTAATGCATATTCGACAGTGCTGGTAGAGGAACGTAAAAAACTGGCAAAAAGAGAAAGGAAAATAACTTCATAATCAAATAAAACTCCCAATATTTTATATTATGGCATGTGTACGCTACTGTTTTCTTCTGGCACCGCAGACGGCGCTACACGGCGCCGTGGAAGTAGGCTCTAAGGAGGATTGTCCCTGCGGGGGACACATGTGAAAGAGGGTGTTCCGAGAGAGTGATGTCTCCACGGACCCCGAGCCCCGCATGGGGCGCCTGCACCTGAGGTGCTAGGTGCATGCTGAGTAGCGTCACCACGGACCCCAGCCACGTGGGCCACCATACCCGCAAGCAGGGGCACCTGCTTTAGCAGGGGCTTGGTGAGTGGCGTCACTACGAACCCTGAGCCATGTAGTTTCGCCCACCCACGTCTGGCTGTGTGTGGCTTAACCGGTGCCTGGGGAAAAGGGGACCCTGGTGGTGAGCTGAGCACCGGGGTATGTCTGGATCCTTCTGGGCCCCCTGGCGAGGCAATACACCACTTCGGCCCCTGCTTCTCGTAGACGGGTGTCCTGGCTTGGCCCGAGCAGGATGATTCAGTCACTAACTCTTCTTCCTTCTTCTTCACCCTACTTTCTTCTTTCACTGTTCCTCCCACCTCTTTTCTTTTCTTCTAAGCTCTCTTCCTGCCTTTTTTATCTTCTTAGGCGGAAAGCGCAAACCTTGATTTGAAGCAGGTCCTGTCCCAGCAACCACACTAGGGTATAGTGCCCGGGGAGCACTGGTAGAGTAATTGTGTCAGCCAGGTTTTTCTTGCTATGGAACATTTCCTAAACCCTTGTTGGGCTCCGTGGTGGGCGGTGCACCTGGGCACTGAAATTTCTTCCCATCTTTAGAGGGTTCTAAAGCTAACCCACCTTCTGATCGGGCCCTGAAAAGGGTCCGCACCGAAGTCTCTAGAAAACACACGCCCTCATCTAATGCTACAGTCTCCACATTTTTAGTTAGTCACTTAGAAGATGATTCACCACTCTCCAAAATGTCCCCCTTTCTTGTTGGGAAAGTGCTAGAAAGTGTGGTCGGGAAGAACTTCAAAGCTAATAAGATGCCCTCAGTCGACCTACTCGTGGAAATTCAGTCCAGATAGATGAGTACTCCACTCCTCGCTTTGAACTCTGTGTCTGATCAAAAAGTGACCGTTTAACCCCATTGTACGCTTAATACTTTTCAGGGCGTTATCTCTAAGATGACCTGATTGAGGCCTCTGACACTGAAATACTTGAGGGCTCTCTGACCAAGGGGTTTTAGCTGCGAGGGGCATTTCCCTGCGCCGGGATGGTCAAGAGCTGAAAACCAAACACATAGTTTTAATTTCTGAACCCACCACACTTCCCGAGGCTCTTAGGAACCCACCACACTTCCCGAGGCTCTTAGGGCTGGCTATCTCCACTGCAGGGTTAGACCCTATGTGCCTAATCCTCTAAGCTGTTTCAAATGACTGAGGTTCGGCCATGGTTTCCAGCATCGCCGTGGAATGGCCATGTGTGCAAAATGTGCCAAATCTGAAAACCCCACAGGGTCCTGCACCAAAGATCCACACTGTGCAAACTGCGGTCATGCTTACCCTGCATACTCTCGATCCTGCAGAACTTGAAAGGAAGGAAAGGAACAAATTACTCTTAAAGTCAAAGAAAACCTCTCCTACCCAGAGGCACGCCGTCGTTGCGCATTTTTGCGCAAGGGCAGCTATTCGCAGGTGGTGCAGCGAAGACCTGCCCCACTGATGGTAGCAGTGGCGACCCAAACGTTTTTTCTGGACTATGGGACGGCACGACAGTTCCCTATGGCCCAGCTGAAGATTCAGCTTCCGAGGCATGACATCTCGGCTGGGCGGTCTAGGGACCCTCCAAGCCAGAGTGCGAACCCGCGCGCTCGAACACGGTAACATCTCGTGTCTTCTCAGGCTGTTTCCCAAACCCAGGATGGGCCGGTGGCTGCCGCAACCGTCCCTCCTCCGCGACCTCCTTCCAGGGATAAGGGTTGACATTCTCACCCACACTTTCTGGAGAGAGCATCATCAAAGGAGCGGCATGGCTCTCGTGCCGCTCCCGCTGCGCCTAAGGGGAAGGAATGGGTGACCTCGGGCGACGCCACACCCAGCACCTCCTCCGCCCCTCTGGCTGGGGCTCGTCCTGGACGGAGCGTGGCGCCCCATTCTCCGAGTCTACGCATACCTGCAGCAAAGGCTTCGCCCCAGGAAGCAGAGGCTATGGATGAAGGTACAGAAATCTCCACTCATGTGTCTGAGCAACACGACATGGAGTTGTAGGTATCTGAAAATAAGCACGAAAATAAAAATAATGTAATCCCTCCAAAGTGACGTTGATTTTTGATTGCCATAGGTTGGAGACTTATGACTTCTTACATATTCTTCTCTAGCTTTACTTCTTGGTTTAGCAACATTTTAACTTCTTTTAGGGGAATGACTAACTTTTACTTTACGCTGTGGAACTGCCGTGGTCTTTTAAGTAATATTGACGATGTTAATTTTTTTATCGATGAGCTATGTCCTATTGCTCACTCCTTACAAGAGACTCATCTTAGCGATCATCATAAGTCAGTGTTGTGTCGCGATCAAATTTTTAGAAAAGATAGCCCCGTATCTAATTCATTTGTTGGAGTGGCGGTGGTTGTCCAGAATGCGGTTGCCTGCTCTCGGGTTCCTCCCAATGCGCCTCTTGAGGCTGTGGCTGTGCGCGTACTTTTGGACCGCCTTATCACTGTTGTCTCTATTTATATTCCACCATAAATTCCGCGGCATCTTCATAATCTCCCAAGTCTTGTTGCGCAGCTTCCTTACCCTTTTTATTCTTAGGAGATTTTAACGCTCACCACTCTTTGTGGCGTAGCGCCCGTCAAAACTATTGTGGTGGGGTACTTTAAAGGTTCTTTTTGAACATCTGGGTTGTTCCTTATGAATAAGAAAGAGCCAACCTTTTTGTGCAGCTCACCATTCATTTGCATTACTCGATCGTTCTTTCTCAACCCCTTCCTTGTTCTCTTTATTTACGTGGAACGTTTTAAATAATCCTTTTGGAAGTGACCACTTTCCTGTTGTTCTGGAGAGTTTGGTTTCTGCAGCGAGCCTTATGAAATTTACCCCTCGTTGGAAACTGGGAAAAGCAAATTAGAGTCTTCTTAACCTAAACTCGGACCTGAAACCTCGCATATTCCAGTCCTTAACAGAGGAAGAAGCCACGAGATACGTTACAGAACAGATAATTAATGCCGTTCTTCGATACATCCCTCAGACTTCCTGTAAAATAGCCAAAAAATGTAAGCCATGGTGGAATGATGATTGTTCCACCACCAAGAAGAAACAGGATAAGGCTTGGGGCATATTTCGCAGATATCCGACATTTGCGAACTTAATAGTGTTTCAGCGAAATAGGGCTCAAGCTCGTTGGACAAGAATGCAGGCCAAGCGAAAGTCTTAGAGGGGATCTTTGTCCTCTATTAGCAGCTATGTCGCAGCAAAGGAAGTGCTCGACCGACATCACAAAGTCAAAGGCAGTTACCGTTGTTTCACAGTTCCTCCCTTTCCATCTGCAACATCATTGCACGTCCAGGCTAATCTGTTAGGTGCACATTTTGCAGCCGTTTCAAACTCCTCGCACTACTCTTCGGCGTTTTTCAAATTTAAGTCTGATGTTGAGCAAACGAGAATCAGCTTGGCAGGAAGAGCCTCTGCTCCCTACAATCAACCGTTCATAATGGTGGAGCTCCAAATGGCTCTGAATATTCGAAAGCACTCTTCCCCAGGTCCTGATCGTATACATAAGGAGATGATTTGACATTTATTGAAAAAATCACTCAGCTCTCCTCATTTATTTTAATGGCCTAAGGAAAGATTTATACTTCCTTACCGAATGGAAACAGGCAGAAGTGATTCTGTTTCTGAAGCCTGGAAAAGACCCTTCCCTCCCACCATGTTACAAGCCAATAACATTACCGAGTTGCCTGGGAAAAACGTATGAAAGGTTAATCAACAAGCGTCTTGTTTACATTCCTGGACAAAATATTATTTTGGTAGTAAATCAGTGCGGCTGTCGTCCTAGGCGCTCCATGACCGACCACTTAGTTCGGCTGGACACTTTTGTACGGGAGGCATTTGTGAACAGGCAGCACTGCGTATCGGTATTTTTCGACTTGGAGAAGGCTTACGATACAACTTGGCGCCATGGCATCCTGCGTGATCTTCTTATGAGTGGAGTACGCGGCAGATTGCTTCACTGCATTAAATACTTCTTATATAATCGCTCTTTTTTAGTATGTCTAGGGGCAATACTCTCCGACTTGTTTGTTCAGGAGAACGGGGTTGCTCAGGGTGGAGTCTTGAGTGTTACCCTCTTTGCTGTAAAAATTATTTCTCTATGTCTTGTCATGGCTTCTCCTTATCATACTCCCTTTATGTAGATGATATTCAAATTTCTGTAGAATCGGGTAATATATCTAGCTGTGAAAGGCAGCTGCAGCTGACCATAAACAAAATGACGAAATGGGAAAATGAAAATTGTTTTAAGTTTTCTTAAAAACAGTCTGTGTGCCTTTTCTTTGCGGCGGGAGGCTTTGGTTAGATCCAATTCTTACAGGTCCATTAACATGCGCGATAGCGGAGTGTAGGGTAAATAAATGAATGATTTTATAAAATACATTATCGACTGTTTGATCGGAGCAAATTGCTTTCTTAGAAAAAAGTGCCAACCTGCGAGAAAACTGTTCTTTGTTCCAAAAACAACCGGATTCTCACCAAGTATAGCTTTAGAGCGTTCAATCTTGCCTGAAATGCTCACCCTTTAAAACGTCAAAAAATACCGGGTCACCTCTCATTAAAAAAAAAAACAATTGCACTTGTTTCGTAGGAAAAGAGCTAAAGACGTTCTTCGGGCCAAGAGGAGTCAAGACGAAGAAAACGTGCAAGCAACAACAATGTAAAAGAACCCCCCCCCCGACACACACACACATGAAACACGTTCCGCACATAAAACACTCACAGGCACACACATAAAACAGCCATTCTTGTTTAGTGCGGTATTTTCCCAGCTTCTATGTCATGGGTGACCGACTTTCGTGTCCGCCTTTTTATTGTTGACCTAAATAAAATCACATTCATATTAAAAATAGCACAAGAAAGACGGGACAAAAAGACGAAGAAGCACACAGGACAAGCGCTAATTGGCAACTAAAGTTTATTGAATTCTTCCAACTTTGCTATCGCCGTGCACGCGCGTAGCCTCGTCTCAACAAAACATGGCGTACCGCCAAAACAGCAGACACGGGCCGTGTCTGCTGTTTTGGCGGTACGCCGTGTTCGCCCACCGCCTGTTCAAAAAGTCCGCAAACGACTGGCTGAGAGTCAGTTGCTTCAAGTGGTGCGGGAACGGCCAAGCTAGAGCGAAGCGATTGGCAGAATACCGTAGGATGGCGGTAGCGACGACGGAGTTTCTTTGTGCAGAACCTCAGTGGAACCTGCCAATACGTGGGCAAGAAGACGACAGTTTCTGTTGCCCCGGTGGTCTTTTTGGGTGGTGCTTCGTTCCCACGTGCAGTGGAGCGAGTGCTGGAAAGAGGACCAAAGTTGAGTCTTGAAACGTCTGCGGACAAACTTGAACTCTTGGCAGCTCTCCACAGGATTGCAGACAAGGATCCCACAGAGGAAAAGGAGCGGTGTGTTTCGGAAGGAGGGGTGTCGTTGTAGACGAGCTATGAAGGTGGTAAAGACAATCGGTCGGTTTTCCGGAGGGTTGTACGTCACTTCCATGACTCGGACCTCGCGCTCCTGTTGGCGCACAAAGAAGGAAGCTTCACGGTACTCCCAAAGAATTTAATTGGTGAGAAAGCAATGCTGGCCATCAAGAAGAACTTTTAAACTATCAGACACACGACCGGCTAGGGCAAACACTAGGGCGTTTAAGATGCTGAAGGAGTTGAACCTCCAGGCTTTTGCGAAGCGTGCAACAAATTGCAAACTGGATGTCCTGAAGATGTTCTTCGCGACAAAGACGCACAAAGTTGAGTTCCCCTTTAGGGCCATCATCAACGAGAAAGACAGCTGGCACTTCCAGGTGAGCAGGTTTCTGCAGCTGCACCTGAGTAACCTCATCCCAGAAGACCCATACAAGGTGAGCAGTTTGGACCACCTCATCGACGTACTACGGGAGTTGTACGTCGATTTTATGAAATGCATTCTCGATTGTGTGGTGGGAGCAAATTGCTTTCTTAGAAAAATGTGCTAACTCTGCGAGAAAATTGTTCTTTATTCCAAAAAAGAACCGGATTCCCATACAAGGTGAGCAGTTCGGACAATTCTCATCGACGTACTACGGGAGTAGTACGTCGATTTTATAAAATACATTCTCGATTGTTTGGTGGGAGCAAATTGCTTTCTTAGAAAAAAGTGCCAACCTGCGAGAAAATTGTTCATTATTCAAAAAAGACGGGGTTCTCACCAAATATTGCTTTAGAGCGTTCAATCTTGCCTGAAATGCTCACCCTTTAAAACGTCGAAAATACCGGGTCACCTCTCATTAAAAAAAAGAACGTGCACTTGATTCGTAGGAAGATAGCTAAAGACGTTCTTCGGGCCAAGAGGAGTCAAGACGAAGAAAACGTACAAGCAACAAGAATGTAGAAGAACCCCCCCCCCCCCGACACACACACATATGAAACACGTTCCGCACTTAAAACACTCACAGGCACACACACACAACATTGTTGACTCCTACCCGGAGTCAACAATGCTTCTCCTTGGACGATGAGGAATTGTTTTATTCGGTTCCACACGACGGACTTCTAATTGCTGTTCAGTAACTGATTGAGATATCGGGCGTTCTTGCATTTCAAAATGCATGTGGGGTTACGGCTGATGCCTTCCTGGAAGTGTTGGACTGCTACCTAAACTCAACGCTTGTTTGCTTTGAAGACAAGGTGTATGTGCAGAGGTGTGGCATTTGTATCGGGTCTAGTGTGGCGACTGTAATATGTGATATTTTTCTTGCCAAGTTTGACCGCTCAGTGTTGAATGGGTTGGCTGACACCCCCGTTGTGAAGGTTAGTAGGTACGTTGACAATATTGATATTGTTGTTAGTGTAGCTGCGGAGCAAGGCCTGATCTCTTTAGTCGAAACTACTCTGGAGGTTTTTAGCAGACCTCCTAAGCATTTACATTTTACCTACGAACTTCCGCTGGAAGAATTTTTACAGTTTTTAGATGTCTGATTGTATTCAACTCCCTTGACCAGCTTTGCTGGATGTACAGGCCACGCAAAAAAGGCCCTTTTGGCTTTTGACTCAGCCTACTCTAAATTAATAAAGAGGTGCATCGCCTCGCAGTGCCTCCGGCCGTCACTGCTGAAGTCCTGTCCGCATGTAATTAGTGACAGTTTTTGACCTCCAAACACTTCGCTTGGAACACACCGGTTTTTCTCCGGTTTTCATACAGGGAGTTGCGGAATCCCTTCTAAAAAGTTGAAAAGCCCATCCGTTGTACCCAAGAGAAAACCAAAGAATTTTGTAGTGCTACCTTACATTCATAAGGTGTCGCACAATCTGAAAAGAATAGCGTCTAAGTTCGACATAGACGTTGTTCTCACTGCCCCGTGCAGATTGTCAAAATTGTGCGCTATGGTGAGTGGGCCGAAAGTGAAGAAACCTGTTTGCAGCAAGAAACACGTCACAAAGTTTGTGCCTTGTGCCACCGAGGTGGTTTACAGGATTCTTTTAACGTGTGGTCGTGTTTATATAGGCCAGACGGGACGTTGCTTTAAATGATAGACATCGAAAGCATGCGGCTTCTCTTGGCAACAATTACGGTTCCCACTTGCCGGGGCATTGAAAAATTGTGGTTGTTCCCCCACGCTGGATGGTTCACAGGTGGAGGGACGCAACAAAGGAAGGTTAGGGACGAGAGTTCCGGGACGCGGCAAAAATATATGCTTGTGACAAAGACGTTTGTATAAGCGTCGCATAGGTGTATATGCAGCCGAAAGGGTACAATTTCATTAACACTATGTAACTTGTGAATATTAACGCGGTGCATTTTCCTTTCCTCGTTCGGATTGAGCGGCGGGGTGATGTAGCTGCTTTGCAGACTTTTGCAACAGGCGGTGGGCGGGCCGTGTCTGCTGTTTTGGCGGTAAGCCGTGTTTTTGTTGAGACCACACTACGTGCGTGCACGGCGATAGCAAAGTTGGAAGCATTCAATAAACTTTAGTTGCCAATTAGCGCTTGTCCTCTGTGTTTCTTCGTCCTTTTGTCCCGTCTTTTTTGCGCTATTTTTAATATGAATGCCAATTACCAACTTGCCCGGCAGACCAAGCTTTTAAAATAAAATCACGCCACGTTTGTTTTTGTTTTTCGGTATTTTATATGTCAAGGAAAAACATGCCTGCTTGAATCGAATGTTTCAACGCAAAACAAAATATTAAATATTACATTCTTTGAAAGCATCTTCTTGACAAAGTGTCGCCGACTCTCGGGAGAATATCACATTTGCGCTCACCCTTGCACTGACGCCAAGCGCCTCTAGAAGAATGAAGGCTTATAATATAAATACGAAAAAATGAAATATGTTAAATAAATGTTCACCGCATTTTGACCTTTGCCTATTTTCGTACAACGATAACCAAACGGCTGAGAAGGTACCATCCATTGGCTTTTTTTAAATTAACGTTTGAATTTAATATATGAATTTGCGATATGAATTTATGATATGATTGATATGATTTTATGGCATGAATTTGCCATCCGCGCTGAGCTATAACCTAATTGAAAGTGAGATGCTGGCTTATGTGGTTTTGAAGTTCACGGGGCTTCGCGCTACCATCGCTGAAAGGGTAACTGATTTGGCGAAAGCGGTGAGTTTATCTGGTGAGGATGGAGAAAGTGAGTAGCGAAAAGGTTTGAGGTACACCTAAGCAATTCTTATGAGTTGTGAATGAGGATGCATGCATGCCGTTCCCCCGCTTCCTAATTACGTCTGCGGCGTGCTTACGTCGACGGTCAAGCGCTCTCCTCGCCGCGCTGATCTTGGGCGTCGAGTGGTGGAGCCGCTGCCTCACGTACACGCAGCACCATCGGGTCAGCTATCGTTGAAACTGACGCGCAGCGGCTAATGGGACCCTCGTCGACGCGAGCCAACCAGTGGCACCAAAGCCGAAAATACATTAGCTTTACTTTACTCCTTTGGGACCGGGGAAACTAGGGCGCCGTGTCTAGGCTTTTCCCGTAGTTTCATAGCTGGGAGCGAGCTTTACTTGGGAAAGGGTTTTGAGGTGCCGTTTTCTCTCTTCAAACCGATGACGTTGGCTCGCTCCGTGAGACAGGTAATGCTCTCGCAATTAAAAGTAGCATCGCTAAAATCGGTAATGAAGAAAAGGGGTAAGTTTCAGAGATAATTCACAAACTGGTTACGTTGATGTTTACGGGAGACGGGCAGCAAACTGTATAGTCTTAGGGTCTATATGCTTGTAGGTTCTGTGGCGCAAGCAATTATCATGCATCCATCTTGTGTTTGAATGTATAGCATTTTAAGTGTTCTGGTCGTATTTAAAATGCGTTTTAAGAAAGAAGAGCAGACTGAAGGGAACAGTGCTAAACGGAAGCGGTGGTCTGCTTAGGCTCAACCAGCTCGTCGGCCCAATGAGACGCCTCAAAAAGAGAACAGCAAGGTGGTCTTGTTATTTTGCGATCATGAGCTGAGTGAGAGGACGACGTTCGTCTCTATTTAATCAACGGAATATGGCGTTCATGCATCAAGCGTCGATAGGACATCGCTTTTCTCCATAGTCTGCAATAAAGCACCGCAGAAACACAATTTAATGTTTGTGTTAGAGTGGAGACAATAAAAACAGATCTCCAGGGCCGTCACATTCTAGAAAAAAAAACGTAAGTTAACAAGTAATCATAAAAATGTGGGTAAGTTTTAAAACTTCGGTTATGGCTAGTAAATCTATATTAATTGAAAGGTTCAAAAAGTGCGAAAAACATGAGGACAAAAATACTCGAAATCATGTTTCCTCGTGCCTTTGTCCTCGTTTTGTTCGAGTTTGTGAAACCATTTAATTAGGTTAAGTAGTTTTTGTAAGCGTGACGGTTACACTCATACGAAGGCCGATACATGAGCAGTGAAGAGGCTACCCAAGTAGTGATGAAATATTTTTATTAACATTATTTCTAAATTTTAAAACAACACAGGCTTCTGTTAAATAACAGAAGCCTCAAGCTTATCATTTTGAAATATTGTAACTAACAAATGCTAACTTGTCACTTTTATTTTTTTCATCTACTTTTGCATAATGCATTCGGGAAAAGACACACTCAGTCAGGTCGGATAGAGGTAATTTGTATCATAATGAAGAAAAACAAATCAGTGGCAATAGGGCATATCTCATTTGGTGGCTGCAAGGCAAGGCCACTGGTCTTAACGTAGCACCAACGGCTTTTCTAGCGATTTCACTGATAGATTCCTTGAAGCCTTGACCAGGCTTCACCTCGTGCTCTGTCACCGTTCGTAAGGTTGGTGTCCTGCTTTTTGCTTTCCAGATTGAACACCGCATGTACAATGGCCTGTTGTCTTCCATGAAGCGGGTCCCTGCGACCGCGACAGCCACTCAGAAGGCTGTTTCTCTGTACCGAGCTTGCATGTCCCTGGCCCAGACAGGCCGGTCCGAGGTAAGAAGGCACATCGAAAGCTTAATGATTACGCACATCTTGCATACGATACGATTTTTTTTTTCCACTCGATGAGGTTGTTTTGACTGGTTGGGACGAGTCTCTTTTCCCGCTTGAATAAAATAGATCATTGGCCATACAGCGAACCGCATAAACGTGTTTCTTTACCTTTGGACTTACAATTTTGCACAAAAATTGCCAAATATGATGCATTTTGTGTATGAAAAGCTTAAAGAATAAGCCCACAGGAGTAAAGACTAACAAAATAAGGACATGAATTTGCTACCCACGACGTCTCTCCACTAAGAAAATATGACGGTGATGTGCTAGCACCGTCCTACGGGTTCACTAAGGGCGAAGGAATTCACTACCCCGGTTGCCGAGTTTATTTTTGTGCATGAATAGTTTAAGAAATGGCTAATCCGGATTCGATGATTCTGGGGGCTCACATGTCGTGGGGAGGTCGGTGGTGCTCGGCGGAGGCCTATTGCACTTGGCGGGCGTCCACGGTCGTTGTTGCGGCCGGCGATGCTTGCCGAGAGTTCGCGGCTCAACCGGCGGCAGGATTAGGCGGTGTCAACCTCGGCCTGCGGAGAATTTTTCTATCAATGTACTTTGTCCTCACTCTACCGAACCCCTCACTCAGTCACCAGTGTGAATTGGCGAACGTACAAATTTCAACGGAAGTGCGGCGCTGCCCACATCAGAGCCAAGCATTCCCGGTGGTCATAGCCGTAGCATTGCTCAGGGACACTCAATTCCATGCTGGCAAGTGCCGTGGGATTCTCTGTATCCTCAAACAATTGAGAAAGGACCGCACCTGCAACGAACATTGAAGTGTCAGTCGCCAGCAGAAACGGATGATTGAAGTCCGAATGCCTCAAAAGAGGATCAGCAATACATTTGCTTTTCAGCCCAATGAAGGCGTTTCTGCCTCGAACGTCCATTCGAAGGCAACATGCTTGGCCGTCGAGGCAGTCAACGGCTTGGCCACTTTTACAAAGAATCTTCACATACCTTTGATATGTAGTAGCCGACGAGGGCAAGGAATTTTCTCACCCTGCGCACGCCCATGGGTACTGGAAAGTTCCGAATGCAGGCTAGTTTCTAGGGGTCGGGTTTTACTCCGTGGGAACATACAATGTGCGCAGAGTACTCCCTATTGAAAAAAAGAGTATGATTATGAACCCGGCATACCCGGATTTGAACCGGGTAAAATTAAAATCGGCCTGATTTAACTGGGGATATAGGAAAACCAACATGCCGATTGGGAACATTAATGTGCCAAACTGGCACCTTAACCTGCCAAACAGGCAGCCGATCTTGCCAAAGAGGCAGCCAAACTTCCCAAACAGGCAACCGAACTTGCTAAACAGACAGCAAACCTTGCCAAACAGGCAGCCGAACTCTCCAAACAGGCAGCAAAACTTGAAAAACATACAACCGAACTTGCCAGATAGGCAGCAAAACTTGCCAAAGAGGCAGCGGAACTTCAGAAACGGACAGCTGAACTTGCCAAACCGGCTAAACTGACTCTAGACAGGCGCAAGTGGTAGCAGAACTGGTCCTACTGGTATTCGAACTGTTCAAAATGGTGACTGAACTGGTTACACTGGTAATCAAACTTTTCTTCAAACTTGTAGCACCGCTTCGAATTGTGGTGGAACTGTTCAAACTGGTATTTAACTGCTCAGAATAGTGGTCGAACTGTTGAAATTGGTAATCGAACTCCTTTAACAGGCAGTTGAACTGTTCAAAGTGGTGTATATATACCGAAGACAAGTTAGGGGTTATAAAGTCTGCGTAGCACCTTACTTAGGTCAATTACCTTGTAAATGTAATTAAATTACATTACAACATTTGCCACCTTTCTCCAGCCTCCCAGACATGTGGTCTATATAAAGAAACAAACAAACTACCCTTGACCAATATAAGGTAATTACAATTAGAACTCCTACTGGAGAAAAAGTAACTAATTGCAAATTAAATTACTTTTAGAATTTAATTGCATTATTTCACAATTACTTTCCTTTGAGCTACCCAACATCAATAACTTTTATATAACATCATAGCATTTTCTTTGCTTTGAAATACAATTGTCGAGTGTTATCTTTTTGGCATTTGTTTTGCTGGTCTTAATTCATATGATCGAATGCCGAATCACAAGTAGAATACAAGTAATTGATTTTGAAATTAAAACATTTAGGATTGTTAGTGTTTGTGTCACTAACAATAAGTATATCTTAAGGCCCAATAATGCAAGATTTTGAATTTTGTAATATTGATGCAAAATTGGCTCTGTCAATCTTGCATCAGGTCAAACCCTGTCAATGCAAAATTACTATATCTTTGGCGACCGTCGAGCAGTGTATGTGTAGGATCGAAGCAACTTCATACAATATAACGTTACTCATTTTTTTAAACTTTAAATAACCGGTTTATTTGTATACGTCCAGTTCGCAGCGATCGGCACTTTATGCAGTTTCACCGTACTAAGACGCGGGTGTCACCACGCACTTTGATATAGCTACACATTTGGCGGAAACAATCATAGTGCGCTGTCCAAGCGATTTAGTACGCAAGAAATGCCCTCACTGTATCACTGGTTATTGAAATGCTAAAAGCAAAACTGAGTTCGTTATACACGCTCGTGTGATTCGGCGGACTAACCGCGCCTGAAATCACGCTCGCGGCACCCGCGCGTGGCGGTGCTTAGCAGGCCGCATATTTGTCTACGTCCGTTCATCGAAATAAAACTTGCTTTGCACCATAATCGTAGGGCATGCAGCTTGTCTTTCGACAATGTGTGACATGAAAGAAGGCTCAAACTTTTTTAACTGCAATAGGTTGCGCGATAGCGACAAAGGCGCATTGGCCGAAGTGTAGCTCGCCGGCATTGCTACCCGACGAATCCGCGCCGTTTGCGGCCAAGTAGCAGCGAACAATAGGCGACGGGGGCGTCACCGTTGGCTCGCCCCTCTCCAGTCCATAGTGGTCATCACTGTTTTCAAGACCTTGGCACTTTTAAAGACCCACAAGGTGGCAAAGCGATCAGACAAATGACCTGCACTTTTTGTCCTACCAGTAACTCCACAGAGCTGAGCGGCAGCATGGCGAAATATTAAAGTATTTCTAACTAATTCCATATGTTGCAACTACTCGTGCAGCATGCTAGACGCTTGACAACCGGGGAGCTCTCCACTGCAGCTGAGACTTAAGTAACAGGCAAATAACTCGGCGCCACCCCTCGAAACGATAATCGAAACCATCGTCAATGAGACTTGGAATGACTACGTATATATGACAGTTTGTATCAGTCGGTTTCATCTAAACTTTCGTTGATTTAATTTGACAAGCTCGCAAAGAGCTGATTGTGATGCGTATCAAAAGTTACATGGTATTTAGAAACGAATATTATAATCTGAGCTTTAATTTTACTTAAAATTATTTTGTTTACGGCGTCCTGTGTCAGTATGATAGATATCCAACTCTATCAAAGTCTCACACCTTTCCCCCTGTGGGTCTGGTTCAATGAGGAATGCCGACGAGTTTCACCATAGGAAAATGGGTGACTCCGTCGCCGGGAAAGGAGGTGGGGGCTGTGTTTATCTTTTCCTTTTTTTTGTCCGATCCCCAAAGGTCTTCTTGGAACTTACACTACCTGCCCGGGAATAGTTGAAAGGGGATAAGGGGGAAGAAGTTTTGAGCATAAAAAAAACAAAAAACAAATATTTTTAAATATTTTTTTAAGGTTACCTGGCGCAAGCTACCACTCAGCGAAAAAGAGCGTAATAAAATATACTCGACATACTTCTAGTATACTATAAGGCAGGAAGTGTAATGGAATATTACAAAAAGTATATGGGACATGGGAGCCGTTCTATGATACAAGTATTCTTGCCAAGTATGTTTATATCATATAACTAGTAGCCTACTCCAAGTACGCTCTAAGCAACCGTAGACACTTCAAGTATAATTTAGGTGTGCCGTTAAAATATTTCGGATTATAAAAGTAGCGCACTCCCGATAAACACGGAAGCGTCTTGAACGCACCCTCAAAGCGTGCGGCATCTGTACACTCTTAAGCGCGAAACACATGCACGTCAAAACTGTCCGATCCGGCGTGCGAACTGTCGGGAAGTTAGGTTGCTCCGAATCGCCGCACCGGACGGTTCGCGACACATGGTTTCCGACGCGTCGTTGCGTCGCTCCGTTCAGCTCCGCCCAGTTACGGGTATCCCTCTACCGAATGCATGGATGGATGCTAATGGCTATATTTATAACGGGCGGTAGCTCGCGCCGCCTAGCCAAGAAAACTAAAATACTTCGCCGCCCTTCTTGGTTTTTCTGACTTGGAAATAAACACCACATTTTTATTACATTCTATTAAAGTGTGCGTGTGCAAAGGTCTTCCGTTAGGTTACTTTTCTGCTCAACATGACTTAATCGCGATGGACCGCAGCGGACCTTAGCAGCCATTTCAGCGAAGTGAGCACAGCGTACCAATCACGTGACTACGCACACCGCGTATTGCTGCGTTTCTCCCGAAGTTCACGCGACACTCACACGACAATGGAATGGCTCGAAGCGTCCGCTGTTTTTCATCGTAAGGATAAACGGAGTAAATTCGGGTTGCGACGGCCTCGATCGGTCCCAGAAAGCCGGCTTCTTATGGCGCGCGAGATCAGTAGCTTGTTTTGTGCGCGCGGGAAAACTCGATAGCGTCAATCTCCTTCACACGACAACTCGCGTCGCGTGACGCACCGCGCACCGCCACATATGTGTGTAGGCGTTGTAAAAGGGGAGAGACCCGCCTCCCCGAACTGCCCGAACCACGAAGCGCCTTCTCGCCCGACCGCTCCGAAAGTCACGTGACAACATGACATTCACGCCCTCCGTGCTGCCATTGGCTGCGGCCCTCCGAAAATCGGACAGCCGTGCGGCGATATCTGGCAAATTTAACGCACGCCGGCGCCGGACGGAGGCCCCGTCCGACGCTGCGGTGCGACGAAAACCCTTGCCCTCGGACGTCGTTCCGGCGGTTCGCACGTAGGATCGGACAGTTTGGACGCGCATGTGTCTCGCGCTTATATCTGGTTCCACTACGGCAACCCCGGACATTTCCTATAGGGCCAATGGAGTCGACTTTGTGTACAGTAGCGCCAAATTCCTCGTCCGTGGTGGGGGCTCTCATTACTTCAACGAGTCGACATATCATTTTATATTCGGTAAATCAGTAAAATCATATTAACAACTAATCTGCTATTCATAAAATATCTGGCTCACTTTTCAAAATGGCTTTATAACACGTTTCGGAAACGCGGTGCCTACTTTGAGCCGTTTCATGCCAAGCCATCAAGAATCCGCAGTTGCTTCTATTTTTGGGTGGTCGTATGCGGAACGGCCGCACCGTGGTCGCACGACCGCTTCGGGGTCGTGCTGAGCCAGGCTCCTGAGCATCACGCCCGGTCCCGGTAGTGTTATAATAGGGACTTTGAGCAAACCGTTACCGTGTTCCGCGTACCGCACCGGAGCCTGGCAGTATGGTTTTAAGCGCGCCCGCGGTCACGGTATCACTCCGGGCGCGCGCTCAAAACCTCATGCTTCAAAGGCGCCGATAGTGCGGTACGCGGAACGCGGTGCGGCTTTACGAAAAGCCCCTAACGTGATACACGCCTACTATGTGCGATTGCGCTTTCAGCTGAATAAGGTGCGTAGTCGTGTGTTCTTCTGTTTCGAGACGTCCAGCAACGAATCGAGATCTGCGACCGAAATATTTCGAGGCATATTTATTGCATACATGTCAAACCAATTAAGGTACAGCACTGCATCTCCATACGCGAAAAGATAAAACATTGACATAATCACTTCGTTACCCTCGCCCACAAGCTCGTTATAGATCGCCAACACTTCTCATCTGTACACGATCTCATAACCTTATTATTTATGCGGCGCCGCCACCTTCTTGGAAATGGGCTTTATCGTTAATTTTATCACTTCTGGGAACTATATCTATACGCTGTGCACATACTGATCTCATTATAATTACGCATTCAACATGCCAAGTTGGATCAGCTGTTCACTGATAAGCCACTAGGTAGCCTCCAGCAATCATTAGCCTTATTTTTACATATTGAAGCTCACACAAGATGGAAAGGTGGTGAATAAACCTTCGGAAATTTTGGCACTCAAGAGGCTGTAGAACGGGTTGGGAACCACGAAGTGTCCCAAGCATTCTTCCTCCGTGAGAAAACGTTCAAATGCTCTTGTCCATGTCCTAGCAGCTGTAATGACAATGTGGTCATGATATTTAGAATTGTATACTTATTTAAAGTAGCCAGGACACGAAACAAACGTCCATCTATAGAGAACAACCAATGACAAAGAACGCCGTTTGTCGCACCTGGATCGGAAATAAATGAAACTTTATATTAAAATATGGGAGTCGAATTGTCTGTATTATCCTCCGTCTGTTCGAGGACCGCCAGCGACCATTTCGTAGACAAGCCCTATTGTTATACTTTAAATATGCAGCCAGGCGAATCGAAGTTGTAAGTGTATACCTTTCATTTCATTAAAACCGTAGTAGTTCGGGGATTTACTTCGTAGAGAATATCAGAAAGCATTTGTTGTCACTGCAAGAAACGGAGCCTGTCTTCTAGTACGGTCAACCTGCAAGCTAACAGCTATGGGCAGCAAACAATTGTAAGTTCGCTGAGCAAATAAAACTGAGTACGAGAAGTACATACTCACCTGTCTTTGTGGAAAAAACTGGTCAAACAAACTTGTAGGTCTTGGCATTTGCGCTGTTCGTGCACCATTTGATATGGCCACGTCCAATGCATCCTCATCAGGTCCTCGAAGTTAGCACCAAAAATATCCATCGAGTTCGACAGGCGCGCGGAACGCCGGAGAGGCAGAACAGACGGCTCGCATCGACCACCGGTAAACAAAACCATGCGACCGCGCGCAACGCTCAGCCGCACAGCAACGCTGCCGTTACGAAGTTTAAATTTGGGAGGGAGTGGCGGCGGCAAGGCGGCCGCGGGCCAGGCCCAGGGCGCCGGCGAGGCGAGCGGGTTGACTGCTCTGCTGCAACTCCGCCCGGTTGGTTTAGAGTTTTGGTTTCAGAGCGAAAGAAAGAGAGCAGAAGTTATTGTACAAAATAAATTACATTTTATTTTCATGGCGCGATGAAGACGTTTTGTTGAAATTACTGTTGGCAAACAAAGCCCATATTTGTGATGGTACTATTAATGAGAGCTCCCCACCACCGAAGCGCTGCTCGCTGGTGGCGACGCTATTCACAGCGCCGCCGATGGTGGCGACTGCGATTGTCACCGCCGCGAAACTCCGACTGTGACCGGGGGCGACTACGGTTCCAGCAGTTCAGCATATGTGGCGTTCCACTAATCTTGACTAAGTCCCATGGCAAATTTTTGGGGATCAAACAGTTTTAAGTGGACGCGTGTTTTTATATTTTTATAATCGATTTTTTTTAGATGCGACCCCGTACATTTAGAGCAGGCTGATCACATTTTTACCGCCTAAATTTGTTCCAGTTACTAAAACTTGTTCCACTAAAACTCTTCACAGTCATTTTTTTTAAAATTAATATGCGACTTTGTTTCACTTATGTGGTGAGTTGCGGAGAGACACACCAGAAATGAAGGGAGCGTTCGTGTTTCAAAATGTACCACTTTGTTAGGACGCATGTACGAGTCCCTTGTCTAAATAAAGCAGTAATCTTGAGCTTTCCACTTTAAGTACAAAACGTTTTCTATTGAAAATTGCACAAGCTTTATGTCGCATGCTATATGGGCGCAAATTGTTGTCATACAATATTCAAAAATAAAAAAAAACAAAAAAAAACATAATATTTTATTTGGTTGTAGCCGAATTTGAACTGTACATAGTGTAATTGAACTCACCATAATGGTAATCAAACTGCTGAAATGAAAACAATCAAGGCGTCGGACTTCTCGAGGTATATTCGAAGCGCGATATTTAGAAGAGCAACGGAAGTTCGCCCTATTTCCGGAAGTGGCCGATTGGCATCCGTATGAAATGACAACCATCAATAATAGAGCTCTATCAATCAATAAACTATACCCGTTTTCACCTCAAGAAAACAGTAAGTTTTGCGCATTGTTCATGGCGCGCCGCGAAATAGTTCTTACGAATTTGGTTATCGGAGGAAAAAGCGATGCTTTTGGCGTTTGAAACGTGTACGTCTGGATAAGATAACATATATATAACCTAACATTCACCTGTATATATCTTAATTGTCCACATCAAGGGGGAAATGAGGTGTCCGCGTGGCGCCGGACTTTTTTACTATGGATTCTTGAGAGGTGAAAACGGGTATAGTGTTTACTGCAGAGCTTAGGAAAGGACCACTGGACTTCGCGCTGGCATATTTCAATAAAATAATACTAATAAGTCTTCTTGCTGGCGTAGTTCAATAGAACGCACAAACACAGATGCTTACCTCGCGCGCAGACATGCGCACATGCACGACGCGCACGCACGCATGCACACGCGCAAACGCACGCACACGCACGCACAAGCACAGACGCACGCGCACACAAGCACGTGGACGCATCCACACGCGCACACGAACCCGGGCGCATGCACGCACACACACGCACGGAAGCGAATACGACGAACGAAACGTTGGTCGAAATAGTTTCGGTTTCGGTTTTTACACTTCGAAAGAAAACCTTAAGTTAAGATAAAACATAAGATAGACTAAATCTTCGTTAATTTTTTACAACATTATCATAGTGAAATTATTATTAGTAATAAAATATTACTTTGCTTGGTTTCGTTAAAAAAGGAATCTTTTGAAGCTTGCGGAAGACCATCGCTATCGCAATCAGCTTCCGTTTGGCCAAGAAAGTTATAAGGGGCAGGAGGTGGCGTCCGTATTCTCCATACGTGGAGCGACGTGTAACGGAAGTAGGCGTGGTCACGAACCCTTTTCAACTAATGGGGAGCTCGTCAAATTGATTTTTGGGGCAAACAACCCTCGTTGCCATGGCATTTCTGCAACGCTGTTGCTTGCTCCAACATTTCACAAGGCAGCGATGGCGGCGTCGCTACTCAGACAGTTGGCTGTCGTGACAGAGCCAGATTTGGAGCCCAACACTTGCCTGACCATGTAGGCAAGCCTGGCGTGTAGCGGACGCTCTCGACACCACGCGACTCGCGCCTGAGCGTCGTCTGGAACGAGTCGTCGTCAGCGCGGATTTGGAAAGCGATCGCGAGTCAGTCGTGGTCACGTCACGAACGCTGAGAAGGCGCATCACGGGTTGAGTTAAGCCGTACAAACCCTGCTTTGAGAAGGTGTTGGTCTCACTCCGCCGTGATGAGAATACGGGTTGGCATCGAACCATCTTTTGGTGCGCCGATGGAATCGCAAGCCAGCCGCGACAGCGAGCAGACGAATGCAGACCGCAGGCATGGAGCATACGTAGACTAAGCTTAACAACCGAGCGGACGAGCAGGCGATGCGGAGCCTGGTTGAATTTGGAGTTTGGATGAGAACGCGTCGGTGCGCGAGGCAGTCTAGGATTGGGTTCTTTTGCCGGCGTCACGAGGTATGACGTCATGCCGGAGTGCTGCCCTATTTAAACATCCTTGCGGTTGGCCGTTTGGCTGTGGTTGGGGTTCCAGGGGCTTCGAAAATCGCTTCCTTTATTACGTTTTAGCCGTTTTAGCAGATATTTTAGATATCTTCCTTACGAATACCATGTTCAAGAATGTCCAGCGATGACTGAGAGCTGGGAGACGCTGCGTCTTACCAACGCCCGTAAGTTGCGGACGCTGCTGCAAGCGCCGGTGAGTAACTTTATTTTGTTTCTGCGAAGTGCGCCGCTGTTTCAAACTTTGTCGTGTACCATGTGCTTGTTAAGCTATGCTTGATTCTAACAATGCTTCTGGCCGATGTTATTTCGTTATTTGAAAAGAGCGTACCTTCTTCAAAACCTATGGCTCGCTCCGCAGAGCGAGACAGATTCGCGTGCGGCGGAACCGAGAGCCTGTTCTGGGCGCCGTCCGACGACGTTCGTCCGACGACGCTTTTGCGGAGCGTTCAAGTGCAGTCTGACGGCAGTTTAAGCAATCACAGGTCATGCTAGTTCTGACGGGTGGTCCCAACAGCCGCCCGCCACCGATTCGTTTCGTAAAGCGGGAGCGAGAAAAACGTTACAAGAGCGAGCAGCATGATTTCTTGCCTATGCTTATGCCTGTGCCGTAGAGACGCGCGGTCTCTTCGCGTATGCCGAAGCGGCACGCTTTCGAAGTTTACGATTGTGTGATGTAAATAAAGTGAGTTTGGATGTCACGTTTTTTAGTGGCGGCGAAAGCCGCTACAAAAAGCAGAGCAGCTAGAAAAAGCAAAAGCATAAAAAATGCGAAAAGAACCTGAATATTCGATGGAGTTGAAAGACTACCAACGTACCAACTCGCCCAGTTATTCTTTCTGTCAAAGAATAATAGCCAATAGTAATAAATTAAATAAATGCCAACTTTTAATTGGTTACAAATTGTATTGATGCAGTACAGCCTTCCCTGCTCTATTGCTTTTATGATATCAGGCAATGTGTAAATGTATAGGATAGTTCATAGCAACAATTTATGTCCGACCCATTATATTGTATATTTTCTCTAAATGCTCGAAGTTATATAAAAAAATGCTCATCATAAATTAAGCCGCACCACTGAATGTACAATAGCGTGTGACTTTTATGTATGTTCTCAGCAAAAGAAAAAGATGCATTCAAAAAGGGCCAATTATTGTGTTTCCTCTCTGTTAGAGCTTTTTTCAGGTACACGCAAAACGTGGGTGTCTACGTCTAAAAGAGTGGAATTGACATTTCCCGCAGGGCTGGCAGGCCTGACTCAGTTTGGCTGGCAGCTTGCAACCTATGGGAACCTGGGGAACTGCACCACAAGAGTGAGAGTGACGCCCACCCTGCACTTCCTCAACGATGGCACCATAAGGAAGGGGGAGCTGCCCCCAAAGTGAATGCAATGGCAGGTGGGTCGTTACAATGAACCCTAATACAGATGATACCAAACAAAAAATCATTAAAAATGTATTAATAAAAACAAAGAATGCGAATCGCACGGACAAGAAGGAGGAGATGAACACAGCGCTGTGTTGTGTTCGTATCCTCTGTTCCCATATTCTTCACAATTTATCTTTTAATAATTGTCTACCAACTGGTCCAATCATCAGCACTAGCCAACAAAAGTATGCTGCTATTTTTTACTCTGCATTAACACTGTGCTTACAGTTGAATCCTACAGTAATTAACAAACAAAAAAATGGGTGAAAGCCGTGGCATATAATTACATAGAATTGAAGGAAATAAAACACGGAGGACAAGCACGGGACAGCCACATTCTTTCAATTTTATACATTCATGTTCAACCGCTCGCCTTTGCCAGAAAGCCAGGCACGTTGCCAAAATTCTGGATTCAGCTGGCGCCAATGACAAAAATCCACCGTATGATGGGGGATGGGGGAGTGGAGGCCCCGGCAACCAGCAAAATAGTAAACTTTGAGGGAAAGGGGTGGAGAGCTGCCCCCCCCCCCCCCCCCGGATACGTGCCTGGTGCGAGCCATCACATATATTTACCGCTAAGCAATTTAATCGAAATAGTCAAGAACGCACGGAGAAGTGGGAGTAGTTTCGAAGAGGTCATCTTGCGCAATCATAATATTTTCTGTCCCGTACTGGCAAGTGAACCATGCCACAATAGCTCCCACATTTGGATCCTTTGAAGGACGCTGAAAAATATATGCCTTTTTGTATTGAATTTTACTGTCTTCAACTATGCAATCGTGGATTTCCACAGCACCCAGTAGACCCTAGTTTTACAAGGACTGTGTAAAGCCAAGGCCCAGGGAGTTTATTTTATTGCTATTCACAGTTGAGGACTGTTATCCAGACTGCACCGAGGGCATGCCACGTCTTAGTGCGCAGCTATGGGCATGCTGTGCCTTCTAGTTGGGCGGTTTGGTCAAGAAAGGCATTTATGCTTTACTCGTGTGCATCGTGGTCAATAAAAGGCGAAGAAAGACTGTTAGAAGCTAGCTTGCACATCTTTCCATTGAAAAGTAGAAAGGAATACAGGTGTAGGTTCTATCGTTGTTCCCATGGAGGATCAATATCATTTGAAATAAGTTAGTAAAGGGGTTTTGTTGACGTGGCTTATAGTAATGCGCACCCCTGAGTGTCTGCAAGGCCTCGAGTGCAGGCCTCGAGGTGCAGGCCTCGGGTGGCTCGTGATGTCAACCACCGCACCCATTATGTCACGTGTGCCACGGGGGTGGCTCACTGCAGATTCCGCTCTCGTGCGGCAGAGTCTACATGGGACAGACCGGGGAGGCGTGTCATGAAGTGACCCCTTTCCTCGGTCCGCCCCCCGGGCACACTCCCTTGCACTTCGTTCCTCGCCGCCGTCGTGAGCCACGCTTCCATGACTCCCACATTTGGATCCTTTGAAGGATGCTGAAAAATTATTCCTGTTTGTATCGAGTTGTATTGTCTTCAACTATGCAATCGTGGATTTCCACAGCACTCAGTAGACCTAGTTTTACAAGGACTGTGTAAAGCCAAGACTCAGGGAGCTTATTTTATTACTATTCACAGTTGAGGACTGCTATCCAGATCGCACCGAGGGCATGCCACGTCTTAGTGTGCAGCTTTGGCCATGCTGTGCCTCTAGTTAGGCGGTTTGGTCAAGGAAGGCATTTATGCTTTACTCGTGTGCATCGGGCTCAATAAAAGGTAAAGAAAGGCTGTCGGAAGCTATACTTGAACATCTTACCATTGAAAAGTGGAAAGGAATACAGGTGTAGGTTTATCTTGTTCCCATGGAGGATCAATATCATTTGAAATAAATGAATAAAAGGTTTTGTTGGCAGCTCATGTAATGAGCACACCATTATTTGTTTTACCATATTCCAACGACATCCAATTCACGACATCACCGTTCCTGCTTTGGCTGCTGGTGAGGACGAGACAGGCCTGGCAGCCCATGAGAGGTGGCTCAAGAACGAAGTGAAGAAGACTCATCACGATGAAAACCAGATCAAAGAAAGGATGGATCTGACAGCAACAGCAAAGCTGGTGGAGTTAACCACTTTGAGGATGGACGACGTGAAAGAAAAGTATCCCTACCTGATGGACTTTGACCGAGTAAGTCGCCACTTCTGTTTCTTTTTTTAGTACAGTGACGGCAAAATGGGTTAATCTAGAAATACGCTTTGCAAGCATGTCGTACAATCTGAATTTTAATTCTTTGTGCTCGTCTCGTCTGTCAACGTTTACTGGCCCCTTGTCACATTCTCTTGTATATAGCATTTGTACAGATATTTCTCGCAGCAAGTTTTGCGTAACCATAACAATACTTAGAAAACAAGCTAGCTGTCGTGATTCGTGGTAATAAAAATCAGAGTCCCCTTTTGTATCCCTCAGTCTTCTGTTTTTGTTACCATAAAATGATGCTTCATTTTCTATTCTCTAACGACAAAAACTGTAAGACATAATAAGGGCACTGCCATTTCTCTGCCCTATACGCTTTTCTGTATGAGTGCAAAACATATTTTCAGACAAAGTTTGCTCATAAGAACAGTGCCGTCCAATTCATCAGTCCTGGTGATGACACTGACTCGAGGGCATCGCCTTTTCAACAAGAATTCTGTTAAAATCTTATAGGACCCAGAGCTTCACAGTGTATATATTTTTCATTGCAAACATATCTCATAGAACCACTAAAGCAGGTGCCAATATCAGTGGAAACAAGCCCAAAGCAAGCATAGTAAACCATGACGACTTGATCACCAGCTGGTTGCAAGTAATACGTGATTCTGCCTTGGTCGCCTGCAGTTTTAATTTCAGGGCGTGCAGGGAGTTCTACAGCCACAAAAACAAAGGAGTTTTGCAAATTCTCATGTGTGTGTGCATATGCAGAAATTCGGTCAGTGCCGCACAACGCTTCCATTATTGAGCAAGCTAAGTCCGTCTACTGTGATCATCCTACCTCCACCTTCAAGCGACGTTAACGATAATAAAGGTTGGTCCAGGCATTAGCGTTTGACTGTGCTGTGTCCGCCTGTGCCGAGATCTGTACACGGCTTGCCATGGCCACCTTTGCAACGAGCCAATGGGGACGCGAGGTGTAGTGCAACGCGACGCGACACGACACAGTGAAGTCGATGCAAACGTTTGAAGGCGCCTTAAAGGATAGCGACTGCGCAGGAGAAAGAACCTCTCCGTGGCCTTCATTCGTGTTGACATCCGTTAGTGCAGCTGGTGATCGTGATCGAACGAAGCTGCGTGTTCACCCTCATAATGAGGAAAACTGCACATATCACAGTAGACTTGCAAAAAAAAAGTCCTGTGGATTTGTCCTTTTAGGTTATACATTGCATATGGGTGTGTAATACCCTAGTTACACGGGTGGTTTGAATTGCCATTGAGTAAATAGCCTTTATCGGACCGAACTGTGATTGGACTTAATGAACTGCGATAGTGCTACATGACTGTTTTCACACAGTTCAAAGCAAAACGAAACTAACTTCTGTGTATGTGAGCGGCCTAGATGTTGAGGTAAATTACTCGGAAATGCACTTTTTGTATATTACATCGAGGTATATTACAATGTAGTAAATATCTTCTGTTTTTTGTTTTTTCAGATGCGTTTGAGTAAGTAGTAAACAGCATTTTAGGCTAGGTAACGCCAATTCTAGGCTAAGTGCGCAAGCTAACGTCCACTACAAAGGGTATCGCTGCTGCTATTTGTCCATTCATACAGCTATTTTGTTCTGCCATCTCCACCCGTTCAGCAAAATGCCGGCACGCCAGGATTATGCCACCACATCAAGATCTTTTAGCGGCACCTCAGACGCCTATAAACACAATCGTTACCGGAATATGTGCTGCTACGATTCTTTGTAGATGTGTCCCCCTTCATTCCGAAGCAGGTGTTTCACGAACGCCGGCCGGTGGCGGCGATGCCGTGCACGCCGCCATCTTGAACTGCATTGGCGAAGCCCGTTCAGTTTGAACTGAGGTAGGGGAGCTCAGTTGAACTGAATAGTCATTAATGGCTCAATCGCAGTTAGCTCCGCCATATAACTCCGTTCGATCACGATTGAGTCAACTGCAATTGACTCAATGACAGCTCGAAGAACCCGTGTAACTAGGGTATAAAACAGGCTTTATCGTCATTCCAGTTTATGGGCTCAGTCTTGTTAACTGAATAACTTGCTGAAAACCGCGTTTACAGTGAAGTTCTAATTTAGATATAAAAAACACATTGGGTGTTATGCTGTTTGCATTTATAAAATCATCTCTGTTTCTATTTGTGAAGCACATCAAAGACTTTGAAAGGCTGACCAAAACGAACATCATGAAGAAGGTAGCTGACGGCATGGACGTAATTGTGATGCTTACCACAAGAATGTCGATCAGCTGTCCCAAACGAGTAATGGAGTCACCCGCAAAGCTGCCTGCATGGACCAACACAGGCTCCGAACACGCCGTAAGTATACAATAAGTTAAACATAGTACTGGATGGTCCCGGCAACGTAAATCTTGCATGGGCTTTCGTTATCTTTTGAGATAGGACAGGCTCTGGCAATGCCTCTGTGCCACTGGGAAAGCTGAGGTTCATATACTTCAAATTAATTGGATCCAAAAAGCTATATTATATATTAGTGGCCGAGAAACTGGCGCTGGAGGAATGCAGGGAGAGGATTACGAAAATAAATTGAATGCACACACGACAGAACAATAATACAGAAAAACAGGACGGACAGGATAATCCACAACCCATGGAGTTGCCATGCAGTTGCCGTGCAGTTGCCTTCATTTTGTGCATTGTGACGTCGTTGAGCTCCTTGAAGCAATTAGCTAGACATGTCAGTTTGTACTGGGCAAAAGACGATGAAGGAGCAATTTTTTTGTTTCATTTTATGACCTTCCATTTCAGCTTCTTCACATTAAAGGAATCCTTAGAAATCCTGTATTGGTGGTTTGGACAACCTAGCAATAAGGGTAGAATTATATTACTAGTGCATTATGTTTTAATTGAACAAGGCAGAAACAGCTTGTGCTACAGTGGCGTCACATGATGCCGAATGCACGTGACTTGCGACGCATTGGCGATGCCTCATGAAGAAACTGCGATGGGTGAGAGCCGTTAATTCTTTTTTAAAGCAAAATGAATATTATAATCAGGGAGCTGCACCAGTCATTTATGAAGGTAGTTATTTAGTATCACAGATAAACAAGGAACATCTGAAATTTATAAAGTATGGAATCAATAAGCAACGAAAACATCACATCATCGGCACGACCCGCCATGAAGCGGTGGAACAGGTGGCGCACCAGTGCACGGCTGGTGGCAGTAGCTCTCAGCAGTAAAAGCACTCTCGAGCAGTTGTCACAGCTGTGCAGTGTCTGCAATTACACCTGTGTGATTGTAGGAAACATTGCTTAGAACCAAGCTCCTTAATTTTGTGCAACAGGTGGTTATGGGTCTAACTGCAACAAACGCTCGCCAATCTGTGCCTTCGACTCGCCGACATGACGCTCTAAGTAGGCGTGCTCGGAACATTACCGTGGTCTTGATCGTCTTCTGCTGCCCCTGTACGGCTGGAGCCAAAAGGCTTCTCCAGTGCGCTTTCGACGCTTACAGGGCGGATCCTTGTACAGCAATACATCCAGCTCCACACTCCTTTTAGTAGCCGAATCTCCACCCAGGCAGCACACAGTATTGGGCCAACATTGGATTTGATGTGGCAAAGAATGGCCCAACAATAGCCCAACTGAGTCATGTGTTTCCGAATATTGAATCACATTGGACAATAATGGACTATCAAAGACAATGGTTTTCCAATATTGGTGATACGTTGGCATAGGCTGGTCAACATTGTATTGTCAAAGCCAATAGCTTTCCAATACTGGATAGACGCCGGCATAAGTTGTCCAATATTGGACTGTCGGAGCCACTGGCTTTCTGATATTGGCTATACGCCGGCATAAGCCGTCCAATATTGGACTGTCAAAGCCATTAACTTTCTAATATTGGATATACGCCGGCATAACCTGTGCAATATTGGAATGTCAGAGCCAATGGCTTTCCGATATTGAGTATACGCTGGCTTAAGCTGGTTAATATTAAACTGCCAAAGCCAAGAGTTTTCCAATATTGGTGATGTCTTGGTATAGGCTGGTCAATATCGTACTGCCATAGCCAATGGCTTATCGATATTTGTGTCGCCAAGGCTATAGACCCGCGACCGTCTTTTTGCATTGCAGAGGTAGGAAAGTGGAAAGAGCCATTCATGCGCTCGCTCGGGCGAGAATTTTATTTAGCCAACTTCGTGGGGCGTACGTCGCCGGTGCTTTATAACCGCGATCACAAATACGTCCATAGCTGCCTATAGGACTATTGCAGTTTTTTTTTTTTGCCGGCTGCTTTTTTTCTTTGCTTTACCTCAGCGTCGACAACTTAATTCCGTTTTTTAAACCTTATTATTTTCGTCTTTTCCAATGTATTTTGTATGTATATGCATTACGTAGCGTTAACGTCTTCTACTTTGTCCGTGCCTCTGCCATGTTTGTATTTTTTTCTGCGTGCTCTATTTTTTATATTTAATGTTTCTGTGCATATTTCGTCATTGTCGACGCAGGTGTCAACAATCATAAAGCCGCCGCTTACGCCGCAACCGAAGTGACTTCTACTCTCAGTTTTACGAAAGTCTATCGCGCTATAAAGTCGTCTATTGGACTTTATGAGGTGGCAAGCTGCGGCTCGCGAGCCGCAGCTTGGCCACCTCTGGACTATATAGGCTATAGCGTTGTCGAAATTTCACTAATCGCAGAGATAATGCAGGTGTATCTGTTGCACTGATGATCTTGCATTTTTTTCAGTGCTGGGAAAGCATGGTTTCCTGCCACTTGTCTAAGTTGCATTCTGTACAAGTATAATCAGGCTTGCAGGGGGCGGGGGCATTACATATTTCACATAGATCAAGTAACTATAGGAAATAACCTTGAACCAACTCATTGGTAGACAGTGATATGTTAACTGTGATGATTTAGAAAAAACTATCACACATGGTTCCTGCATTAGATTGCATTGATATTGTTTGCCAACACAGGGGCAAGACATCCCGGCAACGCCGTGCATCGTGTACTCTGGCTAGAGAGGCTAGAAGGGTTCTCCTAGTGTCGGGAACGGCCGGCGCTCCCAGCGAGCGAAGTGAAATGTTTTCGGATCCGCCCAACAGGCGGCGCTACAGCCCTCTGGCGCGCTAGCAATTCGGTGCGCAGCCAGGCCGCCAGGCACGATAGCAAGGGGGATCGAATAGTGTCGGTCTTTTTTTTGCTGTGGTTGTGCGCTTGTGAACATTCTTGTGCTGCGTTGTCTGAACAAGGAGTTGCAACCATGCCTGCCCGCAAGGGTAGGACTTGCTTTGTGCCGTTCTGCAAGGGCGGCTACAAATCGTCAACGGAAAAGGTGTCCTTGTTCCGAGCTCCTTCCGATCCTGTTCGCTTACAAGAATGGGCCAGAAATATCAAGCGAGATGACAAGGCGCTTGACAGCACGTGCGTGGTGTGTTCCCGTCATTTTGACGAACGCTACGTACAGAGGACGTTCAAACACATGGTCAACGGAGAGAGCGTGGAGTTCGAACGCGAGCGGCCTTCGCTTACTGATGACGCTGTGCCGACGGTGTTCCCAGATGCTCCTGCATACTTGACGAAGCCTGCTCCAAAGAAAAGAAAGGTGAGAGACCTTGCCAACAACTATGTCCCACGACCCAAGCGGAAGGCATTAGGTGAAAGCACGCCTGACTTGGAACTTGCCGAAAGGATCGACCTGCCCAAAGCCCCGGAGCCCTCGCCGCACCCGTTCAGCGATGTCACACCGCCGTCAGTTTTTTGTACAAAGATTGTGCTGACAAATGACCCTGGGGCGCTTTGTTTCGGATGGCACGTTCGATTAGAAACCGGGGACGTGCTTGTTGTCAAACACGTCACGTTCACTGAGTGTTCTGAACCGGTGACAGCAGAACGAGCGGAAACATCACTGTGCCGCATATACTGCCGCAACATCAAGGTTGATGAATTTCTTGTGGCCAACGAAAGTGACGCCCTCGCGGCTTTAAAGAAGGTTGACGCCCTGTTGCTCTGCCCTGGATGTGATGTCGAGCCACTGAAGTCCGGCCAGTGCACGAAGTTTGGTACAGCGTACTATGCGCACACGTGCTGCGTCACAACAGCTGAAGGAAAGCAGTGCTTGCGTTGTAAGTACACGAGGAAGCTGATAGCAAACCAGATGCGCCGGCAGAAGCAACAGCCCAAACCAAAGTTCAGGCAGCGAGCTGCAAGGAAGTCTGTCCAGCTGTTACGCACAAAGAGAAAGCTTGCAAAAGTTCAAGAAAATGTGGAAAAACTGCGGCTTTTGAACGAATCCATTGCCAGCACGGCTTTCGAGCAGAAAATCAGTGGGCTGCCGCCAAAACAACGAACAGCTGTAAGAACCTGCTTTGAGGCTGCATCCAGAAAGTCAAGCCGTGGCATGACTTACGACAAGATGTGGGTTCTGGAATGTGTCTTGATGCGCATGAAGAGCCCACAGCTGTATGAGCATATTAGACGACATCAGATAATGGCACTGCCCAGTAAATCATGCCTTGACAAGCACATGCAAGGATTCAAAGGTGCATTTGGTTTCAACCCGAAGGTGTTTTCAGCCCTCGACCAAAAAACAAAGGACATGGATGAGTTCAGTGTCCATGGCGGACTTGTTTTTGATGAACTGAAGCTTTCTGAGAATATTGGAGTAAAAGCGTCAGGAGAAATGACTGGTTTCGTAGATCTCGGTACCTTCACGGAACAAGACAACAAGACTTCTCTGAGCGACCACGGACTTGTTATAATGTTCCAGCCTTTTCAAGGTGGGTAGCATTTGTTAACTATGCAACATCAATGTCATATGTGACTTAAAAGTAACAACAATGATTCAGCCTTGATATACTTTTTTGAACCTAAACAAAAACAAAGCGTGCTTGTGTCCTTAATCTTGCAATAATTGCTTTTTTTCAGGACGATGGACCCAAATACTTGGCGTATTTTCTTCTAGAGGAAACGTGAAGGCACCCCTACTGTCGAAGTTACTACTCGAAGCTACGATCCTGGCAGAGAAATCTGGTCTTCGCGTTGATTATTGGACGGGCGACGGTGCACCGTGGAACAGAGCACTCTGGAAGCTGCTTGGCATAAAGGGTAAGTTTGCTTGTTCCATGCATCTAAATAAAACCATTCATGTTTTGCTTGCCTGCATTCGTTTACATCACATCTTGCTTGTTGCAGCATCATCCGTGGAGATCACATGCAAGACCCTCCACCCCGTTGATGCAGCAAGGCACCTTTACATGATTTCCGACTTTCCTCACCTTGTAAAATGTGTACGGAATGCCTTTGTTTCAAAGGGATTGCAGATACCACAAGGTCATGTTCATGTACGTCCTATCCGGGAGGCTTGGGAGAATGATAGGAAGACGGTTGCACTGAAGGTCATGCCACGTATTACTCAGGCTCATGTAGCTCCCAATGCTTTTGAAAAAATGCGTGTTAACCTAGCATTTCAGCTTTTCAGCGAGGAGGTCCTCAAAGGACTTTTCTTTTACAAGAGTGACCTTCAGCCAAAGTTTCGCTCACTTGAACCGACAGAGCACTTCGTGCGGCTTATGGAAAGGTTAATTTTTGTCATGTCGTCACGAACACCAGCCAAAGGTCTTCGACCCAAGTCAAAAAGCACAGAGTACTTGGAAGAGTTTATAATTTTTTTGAGTGAATGGGAGGAGCATGCAGCGAAAAATGGTGGCGGTTTTCTAAGTCCAGGGACTGCCCTTGGACTCCGTGTGACACTGAAGAGTACGCTGTGTCTTCTAGATTATCTGACTTCCACGCTAAGCTTTAAGTACTTGCTCACTGCTAACCTCAGTCAGGACAAGGTGGAGAACGTTTTTGGCATTGTGCGCCAATCTTTTGGGTGCAATGATCATCCCACTCCTGAGCAGTTTTTGACCATCATAAACAACCTTAGCTTCTATAGCTTAGCTAGGCCACCCAGAGGTGGAAATTCTCAGCCTGAGCTGATCACTGCACTCTTAGAGCCATCTGACGCATGTGAAAAAAAACTGTTCCAATAACCGCACTGGTGGACAGGTTGTTGGACGATGGAAACTTGGCGGATGCTGCAGTTGCCATCGAAAAACACAGCTCCTTGCTTGACCACAAGGACTACGCAGAGAAAAAGAGCGACAGCCGACTCATCTATTATATAGCTGGGTACGTTGTGCGGAAGTCGCTGAAGAGAATTTCATGCCCTGAGTGTGCATCTTCACTCTGCATTCTTCCTGTTCAGGCCACATCAGACGACAACGCTTCGTTAACCAAAGAGTTCGACCACGGTGGCTTGCTTTACCCGTCCAAGCCACTTGAACTCCTAGTTACTAAGCTTGAGAATACGTTTACTGTTTTCTTTAGCCGGAACAAGCTACATGCTGAGAGCATGACCTGTTTCCTCAGCTTCATTCAAGGATATGACCTTGAAGTGGTCGGCTGCCCAGACCACGGCCGCGAGGTGACGGCAAATGTTGTAAAGTTTTATGCCCTTACAAGGCTACACTTCCTCGCAAAAGCTTGCAATAAATCACGAAGCTCGCACCGCGAGAAGCAAAAGCTGCTTAAAGGGACAATGAAGACGATTTAATTTAATTTTTTTAAATTGTGTTTTTAGGCTTCTTGGGAACCTGGCATACTGCCTAAATTTTTATAGACATTTGTGACGCATATTTCTATACCTACGAAAGAACTGAAGAAACCGAAACTCAACTATCTGTGTTTCTCGTTTTGGGCCTCCGAAAACGGAGGTGACGTACGGAGTGACGTCACACGTGAATTGTCGGTACCGGTAGCATTTAGGGCGTCGAGACTCTGGTTACCGCGGTGGGTTATAGCAGCGCGGTGGCGCGGTCGTTTCGCCGAATTTGTCAACATGGACGGCAATGCCGCTCTCGCGAGCGAGTTCGAGCTTCCGTTCGGTAACCGAACACCAACGGAACGGGAGTACGTGCGTGGCGGCCTCTGCTATCACCCGACGGAGACCGCACAGCCGGCAACGAGCGGCCCGCATGCCGAAGGACGGACGCCGAGGGGAAAGCGGCAGCGATCTGGCCGTTCTGGCCGTCAAAGCGGCGCGTCAGCGACCAATCGCTGACGCGCGACGTCGCAAACGGCGCGCGTCAGCCCGTTTAGCGGGGCCAAGGCGCGCGACGTCACAAACGGCGCGACGCGTCGTTTGTGACGTCGCGCGTCTTGGCCCCGCATCGGTCACGCGAGCTCCGCTTCTCCTGGCTTCTCCCGCAACTCTCGGGGCGTCGCCCCAGTCGATCCCGGTGCAATTATTACCGCGACTGTTTTATTGATTTGCGCGGCACACAAGCGCCGGTTTCGGCTGAAATTTGGGCAACGTGGCCTGAGACGTGCGCCCACTGCTGGCGAGTGTTAGCACAATCGCCGTGCGCACTGCAGCCAGGCAGTCGTTCCAGGTTTCGTCTCTCGCAAAACTCGCGATGAGAAAGGTCTTGTACATGCGCGCCTCCGGCGAGTGCGCGATGCGCTCGGTGACGTGCAGTCCGTGGCACACTGCACCATGCGTCGGTCCGTCGGTGCATCGTCGCTAAAGGGAACCGCCCAGTACGGTTTGCATATGTGATGTCATTGCCATTTGCCCAGTTTTAGTTTGAGTCTGATAGCTTCACACATTGTTTCACTGTAGGCGCTTTCGAAATTCGAGATAGTGCATTGTTAGACTGCAGGCGACTGACTTCTCAGTGTAGGTTAATTCAAAACTCGACCTCCACTCTCCGCGACTTATTTTCGGCGGTCAGAAAAGCCACAACCGCGGATACAGTAAGCAACATTCACGCACACTCTGTCGCAGCGAGCTCTGCCGTTTGACGCGTTTGACCTCATTCAGGTGGATAACGGCAATGCAAAACAGCCGCACGATCGCGCGTAAACGCGTCCCAGTTCAGCGCTCACCCGGCCAAACCCAGCGCGCCAGCGAGCGGCAGCGCCCCTGCCCACAGGATCGGGAATCATACGCCTTTTCACCGCCGCTCCGGACACTAGAAAACCTTTCTAGCTCATACTCTGGCAATGACACCGAGGGGACTGACTTTTTGTACCTCGCTGTCAATAGGCAGCGGTTTCTGTCCGTGAAGAATGCTTACTGGCTTTTTAATATAAAGTGCTCGACAAAGGCAGCAAACACAGTGCTGTACTAGAACGGTTGTTTGTCTGCCTCAGCAGCACTACTCGGAGGCCAGTTGTGACGATATTCCTGAACAAGGTCGCAAGAGAGTAAAATCAACGAGGCCGACAAACAACCGTTCTAGTACCAAAGGGATGCTGAACTGAGATTTGGATGGCACGAAACGATTGTGTGTCATCGCCGTTAATGCCATGACACACAATTACGTTGTTGCTCAAGAACTCTCCAAGCAGGCAGAGTTTATGAAGGTTCCGATCCAGCGTCAGTTTGTCAGCGAGCTGACAATGGAACTACTGTCTACCAACGAGACTTCTGACTTAGACGCATGTGAAGAAGGACACACAAGTGAGCTCGTGCTGAAGAACTTGTTCTGGTGCAGCACGAACATTGTGTTGAAAAACTATTGTGGAAAGGTGAACGAAAAGCTTATGAGGCTAATCCAAAGTCAAAGAAAAGAAAATGTGAAAACCTAAAATATAAATAATTATTTTATATTCAGTGCAACAGTTGTCATAGCATTAATTTTTACATTATTTGTAAAAAATATTTATAGCATTATTTTTTACATTGCCGTACATGTGCTGTGTCTTAGTGTCGCGAAAGCTACAGAGCGGCATCTAAGTTGCTTGTGTTTGAATTGTGTCAAGATGGATACAAGAAGAAAGTATGGATACACGAGAATATACAATTTGAAGCTTTCAAAAGGTAAGAGAACTTATATTCACAGCATCTATTCGTAGTGTGAATGAACGCGGGTAGATGTGTGCATGAAGCTGTCACAGCTGCATGTGTCCCTTACTGAAAATTATGCTTTAAGTTTGCTAAGTTTGTCTTTACTCGGTTAAATCAAAACTTGTGCGCTTTGATCTAGGCGGCGTCTTTGCCTCTTTTTTGTGTCTTTTCTGCGCTTAAGTTTTCGTCTTCGTGTCTCAGTTTCGGATTAATTACTCTATGAAAAACATTCCCCAGTTCGCCTGCAGTTTTGTTTTTATTATCATATGTTTACTTCTGGTAAAAAATACATTTCAACACATTACATTTTTTCGTGCTCCAAAAGTCCACATTTTTAAAATAATCTTTTCATTAGCTTCACATACGAATTCAGTAACCGCACATGTCATCACCAACTTGATTGCTGCTGTTATGCATTTGGGCGGGTCCCATCACTTAAAATAACATTTCAGGGCATTTATTTTTTGTTTGTTTGTGTCTTCAAACTCCTAGAGATAATTAAAGCACCCAACATTTGGATGCCTAAAACGAAAACCCATCTCTCTCAAAACGTCGTTAACCTTGTTCTTCCATATCATAACAATGATTGTACGTCCTAATATGCTGCCCGTGTAACAAAATACGTTTCCCAGTCATACATATATTTATAAATGCTTTGTACCAATTAACAAACGTTTGGGTCAATAAAAAATGTCATTCTACGTCGGTAAATCAATGCGCGACGCCTTCAGTGCAGCGCTTTTCCGCGGCGCTCGCCAGACGACTCGTGTGACGTCACCGGAGGAGCGCTGCGGCCTTCAGCTCGGTGGTGTTGGCTGCGTGCGCTGCGCCGCCATGGAGAGGGCTTCTCCGGTACCGTTCCTTGGAGCTTCGCCGCGCGAGAGCGAATGGGAGCCTCGTTCCATGAGGCTATGACGCGCGCCAGCCAATGGAAGCCTATTCATCAGATTTCAGCTATGAGACGGCAGGCTTCGCTCCATTAGGACGGGGGAAGGTCCCATTTGGCACGGCTTCAAAAGCTGATGACGTCGGTTCGCTCCATGGGACAGTTAATGCTTTCACATTAAAGCCTGATTCTATCGCACCTCTATACCGTGTTCCTGAAAGTCGCAGTCGCACAGCCGATACATTATACAGAAGAAACGGTGTCGCTGCAGACATGAAGACAGAATTACCTGTGGCTTGAAGCATGTGTTCTCAAGCATGTTTGCTTCATATATCTGTATGCTTCGAGCATGTCTGCAGAGTCTTTTTTCATGACCAGTGTGGCGGGACCGTCCTACCAAAAAGAAACACGTCTCAACGGAGTCTGCATCCTGTCTTTCGTATGATGTATAAACAATAAGATCCGCGGCTCTACGGGTACGCGTAAATTAAAGGGATGTATATATCGGTCTTTGAATAGGAGTTTTCAATTTGTGTTTGTTAACTTTCCCACTGACCAGAGCGGCAAGGACCCGGACGTCCGGCCAAGAACGGTATCTGCATCCCGAAGATTTCGGAGCAGCAAATGAAGGACGCTGTCAAGACAGCGCAGCCGGTCGGACCCAAGAAGGACTCGAGCGCCTACTGGAAGGGGAACATCTCCGCCCACGACCTCCAAGAGGCCGGCCCGAGTGGTGTCCAGCTGGGAGGACCCGCAGAGCAGGACCTGGATACCCACACCCCAAATCATCTAATCTGCAAGATTGAGCCACCGCCCATAATCTATGACGACGTGGATGATACGACCTGGGACGCCGCCATGGGGCTCCTTATGTTGAGCGGGTGGTTCGTCCTGCCGGAGGGCCACTTGGACGGAGGGAGTGTTGACTAGAGCTTATTGAGGTCCAGAGTTGGCCACACCTTCAAACAGGCTGCTGTTCAGCTCTATGTGGCTTTTGAAAAGGGGAGCTCCTCAAGGGGCTTCGTAGCTTAAACTCTATGGAGGTGAGGCGGGATGTAGATGTAGAGGTCGATCCCGATCTTGCTCGCGTCTTGAGAGGGCATTCGGTGCTAACGTGCTGGTCTTTATATTTTTTTCGTCCTAACTTTTCACCATTTCACAGGCCTTTAGTAGTGTAGGGCAGCCATAAAAAAACGTCAGCTTTTTTAGTGTTACAGCGCACAATCATACCCAAGAACGATTGTGCGCCGTAGAGACGGGACTGCTATTCGTTTAAATTTTGTTCATATTCCTCTTTTAGGAGACTATACTTGTCTCGTAGAGGGAATTGGGTGCCAGCATACCAATTTTGATTGCAACCAGTGTTTGGTCTGTTGTGGTTTTTGCTTTTTGTTCATTTTGTGGCATTTTGTGAGAATCCGAGTGTTTTGCAAAAAAGAAATTACGTTCGGTACATTCATGTGCTAAGATTTTTCGCCCTCCGGTAGACAGCATTCGATGCTGATTTTGATTTTGTCATTTGTAATGGTCTTATTCACTTTTTTCACCTTACACGCATTTCCTAAGGTTGCGTAGTAAAATGAGAGAAAAAGATAGAGCTTCTGGTTTCAAGAAGAGGAAATACCTAAAGGGCCATGATGGCGCATGGTAAAGGCAAAATTGCTATCCGTCCTAATTTTGCTCCTGACCCTCATTTCAAAGTCTGTCAGTTTTGTAATGAGTATTCGGTGCCAACGTACCGTTTCTTTTCACCCGTGCTTTTTTCTCTCTCTTCCTTCTTGTCTGTTTTACTTATTTTCTTCAATCTTGCGTGCTGAGTGTGTGACTTAAAAACGTTTGAGATACGTCGATGTGCGACGACCTGTTATGTGGATCTATGATCATTCCCATTTCTGTTTCGTATTCGAAATTATTTGAGTTCGTATATTCGCTTGACGCGCTACATGATGGGGTATGCTGCGTAACCTGCTGCGCTGTATACTTTTCTCTGTTGTCTAACTTGCTTTAGACTACTATACAACGCACGCCTTTGCTTAGCATCATCAATTAAGGTGATTTTTTTGCGTTATGTAAAACCTTGTGACGAACCCTTTAATATCATCAACAGAATCTTGTATAGTCTTAGTAACTAAATGACGAAACAGAAGTTACAACTTCTACCGTGCTTCTCGAGTAAGTTTTTGGGGGTCAAATTCCTATCAGGTGTTTTATGGCAGGCTAAATTTTTTAATGACAAATTTCTTAACTTGGTTTTACATTTCGAGTGAAACGAGAATTCAAAAAGATATTAATGACTTGACGGCTTCGAGACATCACCATGTATTTTTCTCGAACCTTCCCTGTGATTCAACCCGTCTTTATTCTATTTTTCTACATCTTTGCATTTATTGTCTCGTAGGGATTGTTGTCGCTGTTGTGGCTGCTCTCGCGGTTTGCGCTGTACCTGTGTGGTCACATTCGCGATCATTCTCAAAATGCGGGTTTTGGATCGTGTCAATGTATGTGTGGATTTTCAGCTTGCATTTTCATCGGCGATGATTCAATTTTTAGACTCTTTTCTTCTAAGTTTTAGCCTCGCGTAGATTGTCTTAAAAGAGCGCTCTGCCAGTGTAAACGGAGTTCGTGCTACATGATCACCAGATCTTCAGTAGAGAACTTTCGTAAGTGTGCCGTGTAGCAAGTACTTCGTAGTTTTCGATGGAAAGGAATAGAGCCCTGCTCTCGGACCACGTCTGCGAAAAGAGCTGCGCACGGCTTTAATAAAGGCACCGAGGAAGCGTAGCACCCAATTTCGTCGGCTTGTTTCGTCTGCGGTTTCATATCTCGATCAGATGGACGCCACGAGCCTTGGTTCTCGTGGCGTCCACATTGGTGACAATCCAATGACGGGTGACTGTCACGTGATATCTATGGGAGGCGTGAAGCGCGCTTGGTCACGTGACACGCGCAGAGCACTTGATTGGCTGGGATGGCTGTAGCGTCCGCTGACGCCCATCGAAAGGTGAGGCGGAGCATACACCATTCCATTGGTCACAGGTGCACAAAGCCCAGTGTGCAATCTCCCCAGTCCGACATGTTCGTCGGTTCGCAAAGCGAGCAAATTACGCACTGCACACACGAACGCTGAAAACGGATGGTTGGGATGGAAATGCTAATGGCTGTAGCCTATATAACGAGAGGTAGCTTGCGCGCCGCGTAGCCTAGAAACCCAAAGTGTCGTTTGCTTTTTTGGAAGTACCACCAGACAGTGGGATAGTTGCAGGTCTTGTGGGCAGTTTAATACTTGAAGTGAGCCTGGTGATGAAAGAAGACGACAACGATCAGAACTGGGGGAGAAAAAGAAGAAGAAGTAAGATAGAATAAACGGGTCTGATAAGCTTCCCAGTGTGGCAATAATTTGTAGACCACTACAAATTTGGCGCAGCCGACAGGATCAGCAAAATGTGGGTAACCTTCAACATAGATCCAAGTTCTACTAAAGAAATTGTATTTTTGAGTTACAATGTTCAGGATGATGCCACGACAGATCTTCCTCGACATATCAGTACACCAGAGTTGGTTGAGCTGGTCACACAGAGGGCAAAGAAGTCAACCACGGAACTTCTCAGCTCCAGATCCGTCAAGGTAAACCTGCAACTGTCAGTTTTCGAAGAAATGGTACTACAGCCATGTCGGAGATTATCGGAAGAGACTTCGGTATCTACCTCGAGCACGGCAATGATGCTACAAGCCCTGCAGCTACAGCAACAGCAGATAACCCAGCAAAATGAGCTGATGCAGGCCATCGTATCCTCCATGAAAGAAAAGGAGAAACCTAGATTTGAAACAGTGAAGCCAGACATGTTTGACGGATATTCATCGAGTCCGGAAGGATGGATTGACTTCTATGAGTATGCTTCAGAGAAGAACTTCTGGAACTCAGAGCAGGACCGCATCAAGAACATGCGCCTTTTCCTGACGGGCGTCGCAAAGAAGTGGTTTGAACTTCGCCTAGTGGACCACCCGGAAGCAAGCTGGAATGATTGGAAGGCAAGTTTTCTCACCAGTTTCAAGAGGAATCCCGTAGATAGATGGGATCAAGCTATCTTCTACAAATACAAGACAGGTCTGATCCTCGAATATTTTTTTGAGAAGAGAAAGCTCCTTCAACTTGCCGAACCCCACCTGCCAGAGTCGGCAATAATATCATTGATACTTCATGGGCTTCCACGTGAAATCCAAAAACAAGTACAAGCTCGAAATCTCAAATCAGTCGAAGACTTGCTTCAGAGCTTGCAAGACATCAACATCTCCAGTAACCCCATCGACAGAAGTTTTCCACCTCGAGCTGTCGCGCCGATGACACCAAACTCCAGCAACGCTGTAACGCAGCGTACAACACCAAATGATGTGCGTCAGCAAAGGCGTCCATGGGAACAGTCAAGTTACAACTCTAACCAGAACCAGGCGGTCCGCTTCACGGATGCCGAGGAGCAGTCGGGAGGCTCAGGACAAGAAACAAAAAACGAATAAAGGAGGGTGGTCAGTCTCACCCGAAGATGCCAAATGAGACTGTGTACTTATCTTCGAGCCTCTTACATATCACCGTTGATATTGATGGTCGTAAGACGCGTGCCCTTCTTGATAGCGGCGCCTCAATATCGATCATCAACAAGACAAAAACAGACGTATTAAAGACCTACTTAGGAAAAACAATTCAAGTTCAAAGTTATGATGGCAGAAAGAACCTTTACGAGGAATGGACAACTGTCACCGTTAACTTCGAGGGTCAAAGTATTGAAGTTGTTGCTCTGGTGATTGGTGGAGTGGATTATGACTTCCTACTCTCACGGCCAGACATGAAACGGCTAAAAATGAACATCTACTGGGATGATAAAGTCACAGTCGAAAAGACGGCTGACCGCAGATGTTTGGCCTGCAATCCTCTAGGTACTCCGCCGCCAAAGCTTATTACTGCAGCTGAAGACATTCCTAAGTTATACCCTGAATTGTTCAGCATTGGCAGCTACCCTCCAGCTACCCCCGAATTCATGGTGCCCTTCAACATCAGTGACAAGACAGTGGTGCGTAAAAAGCCCTATAACATGACCAGAGAGAAGAAGGTGTGGCTCAAGCAGGAGCTGCAAAACATGCTAGATGCAGACATCATCAGGCCTTCGGTGTCTCCGTTTGCGTCACCTATCACTATCGCACCCAAAGAGGACGGGACCTTCAGGCTCTGCACGGACTACCGTGCTTTGAACAAGCAGACTGATCTAATCCCTTTCCCAATGCCACGAATTGAAGCCATCATAGATGAAACAGGAGGTTGCCGATGCTTTTCGCGGATTGACCTGTGCAAAGGATTTTGGCAGGTGCCCTTACAAGAAGAAACCAAGATGTACACAGCGTTCACAACACCCTTTGACCTGTACGAGTATAACCGCCTCCCATTTGGCTGGAAGAATTCCCCTGCGTGGTTTCAGAAGATGATGAACCAGGTCCTGAATTCGTACCTGGGGAATTTTTGCAACGTGTACATCGACGACATCATTGTCTACTCCAAAACAGAGGAGGAACACCGGCACCACTTATCACAAGTGTTGTCAGCACTTAGCTCTGCAAAACTGAAGGTTAATTTCAAGAAGAGCGAGTTCTTCCAGACCCAGGTAGTTTTCCTCGGCAGAGTGTTTAACGGCTTTACAAAAAGCACAAAAGAAGAGTCTGTGGCAAGGATTTCCCAACTGGTTAAGCCGTATGACGTACACTCTCTCCGAGTGTTCCTCGGTCTGGCAGGGCACTTCAGAGCATTTATTAAAGACTACGCTCTGAAGACAAAATGCCTCACTAGGCTCACGCAGAAGGATGTGATCTTTGATTGGACGGAAGAGTGTGAGAGAGCGTACCGAGATATGGTTCAAGCTATCTCCTCGGACCCTATCCTATCTTTACCAGATTTCACACTCCAATTCGAACTAAACACGGACGCCTCTCATTATGGGACAGGAGCCGTGCTTTACCAACGAGACGCAAAGCAGCCCGCTCACAAGCAGCTTAAATCAAAATTTATACAAATTTAAAAAGATAAGAGATGAAGAAATTTGAGGCTAGATGGCGCAAGCTGCCGCCTGTTACAATGGTATATAGCCATTACCTCCTAGCACCAGGCTTTCATGTCCTCTTTCTCTTGGGGGGGGAAGGAGGGCTCGGTGAGCTGCCTTGGTAGTGAGCGCCGCAGTGCTACAGTCCTGATGAGGAATGAATTCCGGTGTCGCATAGTGCGGCCGAAGAGTGGCTGCAATTTACCGGATCGTGTATGGTGTAGGTTTTCCACCAGCGGGAGTGTTGAATTGCTTGGGAGGAGGGTGCTTGCAAGAAGCCGGAGTGACGCAACCTGTCGGCTGAGAAAGAATGGGCTTCATCCAGCCATTTTTAGGAGTTCCTGCGTGGGTAGGTCGCGGTAACGCGGCAGACCTGGGGAAGCCTGCCGACGTAGAACTGAGTAGGCTGCACGCCGCTGTACGCAGTCTGGTAGGGGTCCCAAACCGAAGCACAGTACTCTAAAGGCCGGTTCACACATACAGCGGAGCGCTAAGTTAGCGCTACGTGAGCGCTCGAAGGAGCGCTCATGTGGCGCTTCCTAGGGCGTGACGTAGCGCTTGGTTAGCGCCACAGCAGCGCTCTGTTAGCGCTACAGAAGCGCTCTGCTAGCTCTCTCACGCTCCTTGTGCCGTGCTTGCTGCTGCGGAACAGCGCGTGCACGGCGATTCCTTTGTTGTTGTTTTTCCTTTGGCATTGAAAGAAGAGGAAGTAAAAGAGCCGCTCTCCAAGCAAACGGTCGGGCAGGCGATCCAGAGTCATGGACTCTGAGCGACTAATTGATTGGGTACGACCTCATCGCTTTCTATACGATATGCGTGACCCTGGCTTCAAAGAAACGCAGTTAAAGACCTTCGAAAGAGCTCTGTCTGGGTCCCTCAGTCTGGGAATAAGGTTCGCCGGATACCCGCCGGTGTCGGTGCCGAAAAATTTCGCGCACCCAGAAGGCTCTTCTGAATGCTTCTGGGCGTTAAGTCGTCCACACACATATGCACTAATTGCGTATGTAAGAGCATTTGTCGCGTTTCTATTTCAGCGTCGCACATGTCCGCCATGGTGCTGCTGATGCACACCCAACCACAGGAACCGGAACCGCAGTGCACGCGCTAATCGGCAGCACCGCGGTACAAGAAGCGCTACTGAAGCGCTAACACGGCGCTACTGAAGCGCTAACAAGGCGCTGCTGGAGCGCTAACAAGGCGCTACTGGAGCGATAATCACGCGCTATATTAGAACGAAGTCACGGGCTAGGAAGCGCCACATGAGCGCTCCTTCGAGCGGTCAGGTAGCGCTAACTTAGCGCTCCGCTGTATGTACGAGTGCGGTGTACAGGTGCCGCGGTGTGCTGGGACCAGTTCCCCGAGTGACCCGGAGTAGAAACCGAAGCAGCCTACGGGCCCTTGAGACCACCTCACCGATGTAAACAACAAAAGTTAATTTAGGGTCTATTGTTACACCGAGGAGTCTTGTGCGATCGATAACAGGGAGCGCCACTCCGTTCAGCAGGAAGCTGCGTTGTTCGGTGATGGGAACTCTAGATGTACTGATGAAGGTAGATGTGCACTTGTTGATGTTTAGTGGTAGCCTGTTTTCTATTGACCAGTCATGAACAGCGTTAAGGTCATGCTGGAGTTGCTGATAGTGTACGGGGCACTGGACTGGATGAATTATGATCAGATCGTCTGCATAAAGGAGGGATATGCACTGTAGCGAAGATGTTACATCGTTTATGAAGATGTTAAAAAAGTTGGTCCCAGGACACTCTTTTGTGGGATTCCAGACAAAACTTGTTTTGAGCTTTGTCACATGAAATTATATCGCTAAAACTACGCACGTTTTAAGAAGGACTCTTTGTGAGAACCAAAATGGGTGAGAGAAACGTTGCGTTCTTCGATTTTTTGTTCGAAAATAACGCGAAAAAGCGCCGGTGTCATGGTCGCAAGAAAAGTCTCGCGATTTGTACACTGGCAGCGTGATCATAAGGATGCAATCTATCGCTAATGCAGTCTATACTGCAGGAAAGAACACGTGTGCTTTCAATGTACAGGAGTTATGTACCTCGGGGACTGCAACCTTGCACGATGTAACTATATGATGGCGCCAATCTGTTGACTTTCTTCCTTCTCACCGTGACGCATTCGCGTGAAGTGCTCCATTGCTTGTAAGCTTCTTGTTACCCTTCGGTGGCTGTGAGCACTAGTAACGTACGAAGGCGCGCTCCAACCTACAGCAGCCAGCCAGCAAGCAAATCTATCGAAGCGGCATCTGTATACGCGCGAAACGCGGCCGCGCGTTTACCCATGTCGCAAGCCCCCTCTTCTCCTCTCTACCGCGTAAACCAGGGGGGATGTGTGTTAGTCAGTAAAAAGCCGCCTCCGTGGCATGGCGCCCAGTAGACGCTGAGAACGCGCATTCTTGGGAGGACATCATTGGACCTCCTCTTAGGACGATCATCCCCAAAACATCTCTGACCAACTTAAAAAAAAGTTTAGTTAAGGTTAGTTTTATTTTCTTTTCGTACTCGGCAACTCTAGGGTGTTTTGCATTCCGTGTCTAGGTTAATCGTTTGTTATTTTACATTCATGTTACGTACCGTTTTCGCCAGTTTTCGCTTTTCAAACGCGTAGTTGCATTTTTAAAGTTGCTCTTGCGGAAGAGGTTTGTGCTGTGTAGACTTTCTTTTCACTTTTAAAGTAGCAGGTTCTTCTCGATAATGTCAGTTGTTACAGATTCATTAATTTATTTACTAACAATTCTATTTAAATTCGGGGATCCGAAGCGTGGGACAAAACATCCATGCACCAAAAAGTTTGCTCGAAATGACGAGTTTAAAGGGCCACTCAAGCGGTTTTTGGAGAAGCTACTTTTTGGCGCGATAGCGTTAAGGAAGTGTCAGTAAATGAGTATCTTCAGTTTTAGAAGCCAGAACCGCCTATTAATCACGCAGGAATAAAATACGTGCGGACTCTTCTCTGTACTTGCGAGGACCAATGAAATTATCGTATGTTTGAAACTTTTGGCGGCCTTTGTAAAGTTTTGCTAAAGAAACAATTTTCAGTTCATTTAAATATTTTGTGCATGAAAATTTCACAAGACGTAAAAAAATTCTAGTTTAGAATACGCGATACTGCAATTATCGTTTCACAAACAAGGGACTACGTTTTCTCCTTGCCTTCCTCCGCGGAGGGTGAATTTCCTGTTCCCCCGGGATGCGCGGAAGCGCACGTATCTGGCGCGCGTTGCAGGCCGGTCATGCCGGTCGCAACGCGGTCAAGGAGGTTATAATGGGCAGGAGGTGGCGTCCCTATCCCCAATGCATGGAGCGAAGTGTAACGGAAGTAGGCGTGGCCACGAGCCGCGACGAGCATTTCTTGACCAATGGGAAGCCTAGTGAGTGGGCGCCGCCATTAATTTCGGTGCAAACAACCGCGTTGCGATGACATTTCCGTGGCAACGCGATTGTGTGCACCGAAAGTAATGGCGGCACCCACTGTTATTTGAAACAGCGCTTAACGGGAGACTTTTAAACCGGTATGGTCGGAATTGGATGAGATTATTATAAACGAACGCCTGGTTGCCCAGCAGAAAGTAAGTGACTAGAATTGAGACGCTCTAGACGACGCACCGTGAAGGACTTGGCGGTGCGCAACGCATTTTTTAATAAACAGCAGCAGTTCTGTGTCTGAACGATGAGCATTGCATTCTTATATCATAAACAGCAGCATTCAACGCGTCTGAACGATAGCTTGCACTCTTATATTACAGTGTTTCAACACGCGTAAAATTTAATAGCGCGGGGCGGGTTTACTACCGTTGAACGAACGCTGTTTTATCGAAGCTCGTTTCAGTGGAAGAAGTACGTTTTAAAGAAGCACAGTTTAGAGAATACGAAAGCTAGGCTTCTGAAAAAACCGCGCTACGCGCGGTCACCGCTCGCTACGCTCGGGGAAATTTGAATATAATCTCAAGCTCGAGCGTGCACCCCCAAGGGTTTACCGCCAAGAGCCAAAATTAAATTGGTTTGTGGGATGTTTGTCTGCCCTTCAAGAGATGCAACCGCTAGCCTGGGGTCTTTAACGTGCATCACGCAGTAGTGAAACACGAACGTGTGCCGGTACGATGCCTATCCAGATCGAAACGGGCAGGGGTGGGAATTGAACCCAGGATTCCCTGGGCTCTGCATCGTGAGCTTTCGCTGCACGTGCTCCTAGCTGCGACGCGTTAGCGCACTAGGCCACCGATCCCCCTCTTCGAGTTTTCATATAGAGCATATGCGATCGCGGTCTACCTTTCAAAGTACGATTTTCACGAGCCCGTGTCCGATACGATGCTCATCCAGATCAAACAAGACAGGGTTTGATCTCACTAGATATGTAAATATATTTACTCACCTGATACTTCAAAACAGAGCTTGAATTATTCTTCTAGATGGGGATAACTTGCTCTTTAGTGGGATTCGTGAAGCTGCTTGTCGTTGTTCCTTATAAACTCAAACTAACGTGTCTTACCTTTATGTATACGGAAGACCTCGACCTTTCGTTCGATGCTACCATCATTGTATAGAATTCGATGTATAGATCTAATTGAGAGTGACGAAGAGCGAAAACAGCTTGTTTTGTGTTCATATTTTATTGTTCGATTCCACCACGCCACGTCTCAAGCCAAATAGTGGCCCCGCGCAGCTCGCTTCGTAAGCTTAGAATGCCTAGATGTTAGAGAAGTTGCAACTCAAACTGAATCGATTTTGGGTTGATCACGTACTTTCTGAACGAAGGGGGTCTCTACGCTCAGCGCCTTGTCGCGCTGCTTATCGTAGTCGTACGCGGGCAGATTTCACTGTCCACTGCCTACCGCACCAGCATTTGGCGTTTTGGGACACCTGCGTTTGATTCCTATGTTGTTATTATAGTACGTTTCATCGTAGGTCCGAGCGGTCCGAGCGGAGCCGGAGCTTCGAGCACGAGCATACAGCTTTGGACAGTGCACAGATCGCACGCTTTCCTCGGAAAGTAGCAGAAAAAAAATACTTTAAGTACAAGTACACAGTTCGACGTGAGCGCGTTGGTGAAGTTAAATAAAACAGAAAGAATAAACATAGGGACGGACAGAACATCACCACGAAAGAGGTGATGTTCTGTCCGTCCCTATGTTTATTCTTTCTGTTTTTATATACAAGTACATACTCGGAGAATGTACTTCAAGTAAAGTACAAGTTTCCTAAACCTAATTTAAGTAGCACTTTAAGTGCAATGTACTTAAAGTACTTCCCAACACTGGCCGCAGACGTGTTCAGCAGGACGCTACGAACCCCAAAACACCACTCATACAGCGATATCTCGAACGGATCGAGCGATACTTTAGAGAAGTATCGCTCGATTTACCGCTCGTCGAAGTGAAGTGCGCACACCCCGGAGTTTTCCTGAAGATGCGTGTCTCCCCTCGGAATATTCCTGTCCCAGTGAGAGAAGAGGACTGGATCCTTCGGGACGGCGAACAACGTGTTTTTCTTTGCAGACCTGTAGCCTGTCGTGCATCCTGAAACGAAGCAGTGCTTCGCTCGCTGCTTTTTCTTTACGCCGGAGGTTGACGAAGCAACGTCCATAGTCTCGGCGTGTCACCTGACGGACGGACATGCAGGAACGGTTGAAATAAATTCACACGAGCGCTGAAGAACAGATGAAAGCGGGCGTGAACTCGTCGCTACCCGCCTTGCCGCACGGAAATGCCTGCTCCAGCAGCGCGCGCCTAGCATACAGGCTGACTAGAGCGCCCCTGACGGTGATTTTCCAAACCGGCCGCGGCGATGCATGGGAGAGCCGGCGCGCTCGACACACCCAACTCTCTA